>JABXWE010040632.1:0-14439 GCA_014611495.1 Limonius californicus | reverse complement strand
TACACAGATTCTGTACCAGCGACAGTCTGTACGAATCTGGGTGGAACGTATGCCGATTTTATTTGCAAATTAAAAGTAAATTATTTATGAGCCGAGGTTATCAAGTCTTGTCAATTAAGCATTCAGTCCCGTCCCGTCATAAATACACCCTACAAATACAGGTTACTGAATTAAACCCGACAATCACAACACATTCAAAACTTCGCCGTTGTATTTTGGGGAATTCCAGGAAAGCTTAAATAAGAAGTTCCTGTTTGAATATTTAATATAAAGTCACCAGAATTCAAGCTGAATACGTACTGTTAAAGATAAATTGCCTGCCAGTAGTGGAGAGCTCACCGGGGTCGTTGAACTAAGCGATTTATAACTATTTATTCAAGTTCATCTGTTTCTAATCAAGCTTGCGTGTTTTATGCACCCCCGCAAAGATTAGTTAATTATTACCCGTTTATCCCGATTTACCTCAACGTAATCGCTGAGGCAGCAATAACACCAGTAAACAATAATTATTTAATTCAGTTGTTTTGTGTTTAAAGTCCAGTCAAGACCAGACCGCGTCCATCTTGGGGAGCGATCGAGCATTCGATCGACCGCAGCAATCCGGAGTAGGCGTGCCCGACCAGGAAGACCCAGTGGAACTACAGAGTACTCCAAGAACCTACGTTTATTTACCATTACAGTTATTATACACCAGAATCTTAGTTTATTTAACAGTTTGTACATACTTTAAGTGCTAATTAATAAATACATTTCTTTCATACGTAGTTATTACTAAACGCTGGACATCTCACGAGCTTACCCGAGCTATATAAGCAATATTAACGTGCGACCCAATAAGTAAATGGTCGCAACGTTACAAACTGTTCCGAACGTACATTGCTAGGAATTATTAAACTTGTGGAAGTTAAACGTAAAACTATAAATAAGTGTCACGTAATATGAAATCAAAAAGATTACAAGCATGGCGCAGTGAGCATCTCTAAAACATCAAATAATATCGCCAAGAAAATAGAAATATATGTTATTTAGGCGAAACTTCTCACTACGACTCCAAAGACATTGTACAGAAAAGTTGGGCAGACAATTCCAGTCGATTTAAGCAAATACGCCAGAAAAATTGTATATTTTTTGTGTTACATAATTATAATTCTATGTTTTAATTTCATATTATTAAAAATTGTAAATAAATATTTACACCTAAAATAAAATGGATATTTGAAAATGTTGAACTTTCAAATTAAATTTCTAAAGCCGAGGCTGTTATTTTACCTGAATTTACAACTTCCTTAAATGTTACCCATACCCAGGGATTAGGGTTACCAGTCATCCTTCGTTGCAATAACGATATAACTTGAAGGAAACTCTACACTATTCTTTGATTCATCATGTATAAGGATCGAAAGTAGTTTGTCTGAACACTCACCCTACGAAGTACATAACCTAAGTAAATGTTTTGAGAAGCGTTAGAATTGTTACTAGATCACAAGGTGTTGTTAAAAAAGTACTTGACCACCACTAATAACATTTTTTAGACTTACCTATGCGTTTCTACAACAAAGGTGAGTTATATTCGCATGTTTAATTTAAACAATTACGTGTTGGTACATTTGAGTTGTTTACTTACATAACCCCTAGGATTATCAGTAAAGGGGCAGATAACAAAGGAGAACAATTGCTTAATACAGAAAAACGTGTGCATATCAACATGGATACCTTAGCTGACATGAATGAAGACGTCAAACCTGATGTTCCTAGTGTGAGTTTGCTATCAAATTTTAGAAATTCTACATGCAATATCTGGCAACAAATCAAAATCAAGGAAGAATTATCTCAGAGTGTGTTGGAAACTAATGGTAAATTTGCATTATACACCCAAATACGAGTATAAGTTAGATCGTACAAGCAATTGAATGATAATAGAAGAGGATTTCCTTCCGAAGTTTCAGTATTTTTACAGTGCATGCCAATGTAATTTGTAGCAACTATATAATAAAGGGTTTACATGTACATGGATTTACTGGCACCATTTTTAACATCAGTCCAACTTTCGCATCAGTAAAGCGCGCTAAAAAGTTAGAAGCCTACAAACTTTTTCGATACATGCACACCAATAAAGGTTTACATCTGAAAATTTTTATTACTGTCATGCCAATAAGTCCATGCATATGTAAAACCTTCATAATAATATGAACACTTCCATTGAAATTTACGAAATATTAGTAGTTTAAAGATATGTGATAAAACATAATTATTTCATAATTGTTATTAATTTATAAACCGAGAAAATTTGGGCGTCCATTTAAAATCACCTTGAACTAATTTAGTTACTTAAGTAATATTCAATGACACTTATAAACATATACATGTGTTACAGTAAAACAAGAAGAGATGCAAACATCGGAATTGCCTTTGGATGCGTCCGAATTAAAGTGTGATGCTGAATACAATAATGATGGGTCCATTAAACTGGAATCATTACATGAAGCATTAGATATCAAAGCTGAAATCTGTAGTAACAATGAAGATCATGCAATAATAGAGCCTCCACTGAAGTGTATCATGTATCAAAGTGTTGGAACTCGTACGGGGGAAAAGTTATATAAATGCAATGTATGTGACTTTGAAAGTGCATACAAGAGAAGCTTACAATTCCATATGAGTACTCATACAGGAGAGAAACCCTTCAAGTGCAGTGTATGTCCCTACAAAAGTGCACAGAAGAACAAATTGCAAAGGCATATGAGAACACATACAGGAGAGAAACCTTTCAAGTGCGATAAGTGTGACTTTGAAAGTGCATACAAAAATAGCTTGCGGGTGCATATGAGCACTCATACAGGAGAGAAATCCTTCAAGTGCAATATATGTGACTATGATTGTGCACAAAAGTCTTATTTGCGAAAGCATATGAAGACTCATACCAGAGAGGAATCCTTCAAGTGCAGTGTATGTCCCTACAAAAGTGTACAGAAGTACAAATTGCAAAGGCATATGAGAACACATACAGGAGAAAAACCTTTCAAGTGTGATAAGTGTGACTTTGAAAGTGCACACAAAATTAGTTTACAATTGCATATGAGCACTCATACAGGAGAGAAACCCTTCAAGTGTAGTTTATGTCCCTACAAAAGTGTACAGAAGGACAAATTGAAGAGGCATATGAGAACACATACAGGAGAGAAACCCTTCGAGTGCAGTGTATGTCCCTATAAAAGTGTACAGAAAGACAAATTGCAAAGGCATATGAGCACTCATACAGGAGAGAAACCTTTCAAGTGTAAAATATGTGTCTTTGCAAGTGCACACAAGAATAG
Organism: Limonius californicus; assembly: GCA_014611495.1. Lineage (NCBI taxonomy): Eukaryota > Metazoa > Arthropoda > Insecta > Coleoptera > Elateridae > Limonius > Limonius californicus. The sequence goes on along the minus strand of JABXWE010040632.1, from coordinate 11,125 downwards.
CTTGCAAATGCATATGAGCACTCATACAGGAGAAAAACCCTTCAAGTGCAACATATGCGACTTTGAAAGTGCACAGAAGAGTAACTTGCGAAGGCATGTGAGAACTTATGCACAACATAAACCCTACAAGTGCAGTATATGTGACTACGAAAGTGTACAGAAGAATAGATTGCGAAGTCACATGAGAACACATACGGGAGAAAAACCTTTCAAGTCGAATAAGTGTGGCTATAAAAGTACACGGAAGTCTAACCTGCAAGGACATATAAGGAGGATTCATACAGAAAAGAAAGAAACCGTTTGAACGCAAAATTTATTTTTGTTTGAATGTCAAGTGTAATATATTGTATAAGTAAATGTAAGGTTAAATATTTATCAGTATAAGCGTTTTCAAGCTTATAACATGCTAATTGTTATGTTGTGCTTTTAAAAATGTTTACCTTATACAATTGTGTTTGTAAAATTGTTTATGTGTCTCTAATAATATTTATATAGTAATCTTAAAAGCTGCTTGTATTTGTTAAAAAATAACTAACCCTGTATTTGAACATTGTTTGTAAAACTATACAGGGTGTCCGAAAAGTATGGAATATCGTATATATCTCAGTAAATATGCATTTTATGAAAAAATGTTTTCTATAAAAGTTGCTTAGTGTTTTGTTTCACATTACAGGGCAATATTAAATAACTATTCTTTAAAAAAACAAAAGCGCAACGAATTACACTTCAATTTTTTTTAATGGAAAGGTACCCCTTTGTTGTACTCATTTGATAGAGAATTTTTTTCTCTTTTCAATGATGTAGAACATTAATACACTTACATTAGTAAAAATTTGATTAAAACGCAAAAAAGTATTTGAAAGTTTATTTCAATGTTTATCTAATCTAATCTAGTCACATTATGGTCGGTACACTTTTGATACACTTTTGTTTGTTTAATTAATTTGACATTTTGATTAGCGTGATTACAATAAAGTTAGAAAAGATAAGATTTGCTATGGACCATTTATCAGAAAAACATCGTATCGATATTTTAATGATGCTGGGATATGGAGACAGAAGGAGAACACAGCAAGAAGTTTGCAATTTGTTTAATAACGTGTACCCCGAATACTCTATTACTCAGTCTACAGTAAGTAAAATCTTGCATAAATTTCATGAGACGGGTTCTGTCAAAGATCTTCCAAAAACGGGCAGACCTAAAACTGTAAATAATGAACAACGAGAAAATGTGATGTTGGCTGTCGTGGAAAATCCGCATGTTTCTGTTCGACAAATTGCTCGAGAACATACTTTAACGAAATCTGCTGTACACGAAGTTCTCAGAAAGGAGAGGTGGCATCCGTATAAACCTTGTGTAGTTCAAGAATTATTAGAAGATGATTTAGAGCGAAGATTGCAGTTTTGCGAAGACGTAACAATTAGGCTTCAGGAAAATGCAAATTTTCATAAAAATATCCTCTTCACTGATGAGGCAACGTTTTGTTTAAATGGTACCATTAACAAGCAAAACACGCGCTACTGGTCTTCGCAAAATCCTAGGTGGTATACAAAAGGACACACCCAATATCAGCAGAAAGTCAATGTCTGGGCAGGAATCATTGGAAACCAGATTCTAGGACCTTTCTTTATAGAAGATAATTTAACAGCAAATTCTTATCTAGATTTTTTAAGATTCGAATTAGTTCCTGCTTTAGCTGTTTTATTTCCTAATGAACTAGATCCAGATGTACCCCATAACAGAATATGGCTGCAACAAGACGGGGCTCCCCCTCATTTCGGAATTAATGTCCGACAGTTCCTTGACAATACTTTCCCTTATCGATGGATAGGCAGAAGAGGTGCAGTAGAATGGCCAGCTCGCTCACCAGATTTAAGTCCGCTTGATTTTTTTCTGTGGGGCCATCTCAAAAGTAAGATTTATGTCAATATGCCGGACGATATCGAAACTCTAAAAGACCGTATAAGAACAGAGATTAGATCTATCACACCAGAAACGATTCAAAATGCAATAAATGAATTTGAGATACGACTTTATCATTGTCATGCTGTAAATGGTGGACACTTTGAACATCTACTATGAACGGTACAGTGTAGTTATTATAAAAATTGTTTTAAATAAATATTGATAAACATTGAAATAAACTTTCAAATACTTTTTTGCGTTTTAATCAAATTTTTACTAATGTAAGTGTATTAATGTTCTACATCATTGAAAAGAGAAAAAAATTCTCTATCAAATGATACAACAAAGGGGTACCTTTCCATTAAAAAAAATTGAAGTGTAATTCGTTGCGCTTTTGTTTTTTTAAAGAATAGTTATTTAATATTGCCCTGTAATGTGAAACAAAACACTAAGCAACTTTTATAGAAAACATTTTTTCATAAAATGCATATTTACTGAGATATATACGATATTCCATACTTTTCGGACACCCTGTATATGTTTATAATGTGTGCACTGTTGTCCAATTGTATTGATTACCGACATATGTCATTTTTTTAGTAAACAATAAACAACCTAGCAGTTTATTTCCGATCATTTCGACAACTGATTAAAGCTCAAAAACCATAAGCTCTAATGAAATTCTATTGAGGAAATAACAATTTAATGTAAATTATTTCTGGGTTCACCCGGAAGCTCAGTAGAGAAGGGCTGGGTATGAACGCAAACAAAGAGATAATACTTGTGGTTCAGCAATTCTTGACTTATATAAACTTCCATTGATGTTGCTTTCTTCGTCAAAACATGTACCGTTGTAGAAAAATCAGTGTCACAAAGAATCCGATAGTACCCACTTTATTTTTACCAAAACATTTTTTCTAATTGGATTGAATTGGTTTCCTGTGTCCACCATAGCTTCAAAGTTCGAATTTCTATTTATTACAGTATTAATCATTTGCTTTCGTGAGGTGGTAGTGTAGTAGAGATAGGAGCTGGTGAATGGAATGATAAATAATTCGTCGAAGCACCATAAAATTATAAGCCTTCTCTGTTTTCTCTTATCAGATTTAATAAGATAGATGAGATACATAAGCCGAAATATATTTATATGAAGGAGGTACATAAATCAAAATTACATTTATGTCCTTTTATCTTGGACTTCATATACGTACTCGCAAAACTTAAACTCTAGGACACCAAAAATTCACGTAAATAAGTGGGGTATGTGACGTCACTCTACATGGGAACTCGCATATCAGCAACGCTTGCACGTGTGACTTGGAAGTTCTGCAGCTTTGAAAAGCGGCGATGACACAACTTATAGCCAATATTCGAAATCTTCGGTAAATTTAAAAATTCCCAGAAACTGACATGCAAATGTTGGAGCCCATGCCGCCAACATACCCATAAAGGGCTAAAGTCCTTTATCCTAAAACTAACATATATGTAATATATATAAAAATAAATACAAGTCTTTCTTGATCATACACCAAACAAAAAGTTATTAAAAACACAATAACCAAAACACCATTATAAGTGTATTCACGAAATAAACGAAAAAAACTTATTCCAAATGAATAGTTTCTTTTACAAGAAACTCCACATAAGATGCACATGGAGGAGTCCAGACCGCAAATCGTAATGGTAACACTATAGAAGTATGCATTAACAAAGAGCGAAATAAAATGACCAGAAAGAGGAAAATAAAAGCCTGGACGCAGCCAGAAAGTTATGTGCTAGAAATAAGAAAGAAGAGAAAATTAGCAGAGGAACAAAAATTAAAATGGAAGAAAGAAGAAGACTTAGAAAATATAGACCTGCAAACAATAAACTCCATCAACAAGGACGTGTCAAATGCCATTAGAAAGGACATACGGAAATACAAAAAAGAAAAGATTATGCATACCATCTAAGAAAATAAGAGTATGAGAATATTAAGAAAGAAATAGACAAACTAAAGGACAAAAATGGAGAGCTAATAACAAACAGAGACAAGAGGTTAGGTACAGTGGAAGAGTTTTATGAAACCTTATATAGAAATCAATTTGACTTAGAACTAGAACAAGGCACTTTTAAAATCATGAACGAAGGATCCGAAGACATCCCTAATATCACCAAAACAGAGATTTACAACGCTCTTAAGAAAATGAAAAACAATAAAGCTCCAGGAGAAGACGGGATTGTTACAGAAGCCATAAAACTGGGAGGTCCCACACTAATCGATAGATAGGCTGGGAAAACTGTTCAACTTGTATTTACAAAATCAGAATATATCTACAAGCTGGAACAACTCAATAACGATACTTTTCCACAAGAAAGGGGACGCAAAAAACTTTAGCAAACTATAGACCCATGAGCATTTTAAATCATTTGTACAAGGTATTTACCCGAGTAATCACCAGTAGATTGGAAAGGAAATCAGATTTTTATCAATCCAGAGGGAAACGTGGGTTATGGAACGAACGACCATCTGCAGTGTATTGAAATCCCAATTGAAAGAACAATAGAATATAATAGACTCCTAGTCCTAATATTTGTCGATTTCCAGAAAGCATTCACACCGTCGAAATGACTGCCATCCTACAAGCACTAAAAGAATACAGAATTGACCATAGATATACCAATATCGTCCACCAAATATACAAAAATTCCACAACAACTGTAAAACTCCATAAAACCACTAACAAAATAAATATTGTTACGTCTATGGGCTGTAACTAATAAGGAGCCCTTTGTCCTTATCGCCGGGATCATCAGAGAAACAACTACCCTTATATAAAATGATTGGTTTTATTAATTTACTATGCGCTACAAAACAATTATAACTTATTCTAAAATATTATGCTAAACTACTTACAAAAATATGAATAGGTATAAGGCCATTGCTGGGGTGGGATATTTTCTTTTCTCAATCGCTTACAGGCAACTGTCAACTATGCACTGACTGTCGCTACTACCCCTCAACTCTCAAGTGTCCTTTTTATAAATTCCTTTTTGCACCCATCAGCGGTGACCTGGTTACTATTTAATTTCCCTTATCAAGCGTATCACTTATTTCACATTGTCTAATTTAATATTCCAATGTTCTTTAATTTTGCTGAGTTAAAATGACCACATTGCTTGCAACATACATGTGTATGTAATTGAAATCACATTACAACAGCTATGAAGCAATAATAATTTAATATAGAATTTTGGAAATTGGGTTCGTAACAATATTAAGAGGAATTAGAGAAGGAGAAACCTATCTCTAAAAATATTCATTACGGTATTAAAACACGCATTGAAAATGACGGAGTGGGAAAACCTAGGAATTACCATTGAAAAATATAAATTAAGCCATCTATGCTTTGCAGACGATATAGTATTAATATCGGACGACTATCAAATGCCAATGAAATGTTATGTAAATGTAAATGTAGTAAATTTTATAAACTGTACGATTTAAGTAAAGATGCGCGTTTCATTTTCTACAGCCAAGGATAATTGGAAAATGGAAAATTGTGTTGGTCATAGGTACTGTATAACGAATACTTCACCAAAAGACAACAGCATTCTTAATATTGCGTATTAAGAAATTGGGATAAGATTGAACTTACAAAAATTTTAATTTCATTTTATTTGCTCTGTGATCTGCTTTTACTGAGTTGAAACCACGTTATGGTTGATATAGTCTACTTTAAATTACAACTTTATCCGCTTTAAAAAGGTACTTTTAGAAGAAGGATTTACAAGCTATTTGTACTTGAAGCTGAGCTTAACTAGGGGTTGTGAGTCAAGAAAGAAGCTTAAATTATCTATTTGCACTTCACTATTATTACCCTGTGTAATTGAACTATTTTTATTTATGATTAACCTGGTAAACTATGTATTAAAATTAGGTTCCTGAATTAGCTTGCGTGAGTAATATGTTACTTTTCTACAGATTAGAATAGATCGTTGCCTTATTGTCTGCCTTAATGGCATAATATTAAACAGCGGAAAGCAGTTGTTGATGAACTTCTTTGCGAAGTAGATATTTATTTCTGCTTTATTTAAAAATGTGGACACCGCAGACCGATAGCGAACATTTCATTCGGCGAAATACATATCAAATGTGCTTGCTTACGGTAAAATTGTTAAATCAAAGATTGAATGAAGATTATACTGCAATAAAGTGTTCCGAAAGTACATTGCTAGGAATTATTAAAATTATGGAACTTAAAAACTATAAATAAGTGTCGCATAATATGGAATCAAACAGATTACAAGCATAGCGCCGCGAGTATCTTCAAAATATCAAAAAATATCGCCAAGAAAATAGAAATATATGTTACTTAAACGAAACTTAGTACGACTCCCACGATATTGTACAGAAAAGTTGGACAGACAATTCCAGGCAATGTCAATCAAATATGCCAGAAAAATGGTATATTTACGTGTTATGTAATTATAATTCTTTGCTGTAATTTTATATTATTAAAAAGTGTAAATAAATATTTACAGCTGAATAAAATGGATATTTGAACTTTTAAACTAAATTCCTAAAGCTGAGTCTGTTATTTTTCCTCATTTACAACTTCCTTAAATGTTACCCATACCCAGGGATTACCAGGCACCCTTCGGTGCAACAATGATATAACTTGAAGGAAACTATATTATTCTTTGATTCATGGTGTATAAGTATCGAAAGTAGTTGGACTGAAAACTACCGTCTGAATTACATAACCTGAGTAAATGTTTCGAGAAGCTTCAAAATTGGTATGTATACTAGATAACAACGTGTTGTTAAAAAAATTACTTGACTAACACTAATAACATTTTTTACATTTACCTACGCTTTTCTACAATAAAGGTGAGTGATATTCGTATATATACTTTAAACAATTACATTTTAGTACATTTGATTTGTTTATTTACATATCACCCTAGGATTATAGGTCAAGGGGTAGATAATTAAAAAGAACATTTATTTACTACAGAAAAACGTGTGCCTAGCAACATGGATACCTTATCTATGATGAATGAAGATGTCAAAACCGATGTTACCAGTGTGACTTTGCCATCGAAGCTTACAGATTCTACATGTAATATCTGGCAGCAAATCAAAATCAAGAAAGAATTACCTCAGTGTGAATTGGAAACAAATGGTAAATTTGGATTATGCATGCAAAAGCAATATAAGTTAATTCGTACAAGCAATTAAATGATAATAGAAGAGGGTTTCCTTCCGAAGTTTCGGTATTTTCACAATGCATGCCCTTGTAATTTGTAGCACCTATAATACAGGGTTTACATGTACATGGATTTACTGGCACCATTTTTAACATCAGTCCAACTTTCACACTAGTAAAGGTTTTTTTAATTTTACCTCGCCATGGTGCATGACTCATTACTGGCGTGTTAAAAAGTTAGAAGCCTGTAAACTTTTTTAATACATGCACACCAGTAAAGGTTTACATGTGAAATTTTTTACCTTCAAGCCAGTAAGTCCATGCACATGTAAACCCTTCATAATATTTTCAGCACTTCCATTCATATTTACCAAATATTAGTAGTTTAAAGATATGCAGTAAAACAATTATTTCTTAATTGTTACTAATTTATAAACGGGGAAAATTCGCGCATCATTTAAAATCACTTTGAACTAGTTTAGTTACTTATGTAATATTCAATAAGACACTTATAAACATGTACATTGTTACAGTAAAACAGAGATATGCAAACAGCAGAATTGCCTTCAAAAATGTCCGAATGAAAGTGTGATGCTGAATACAATAATGATTGGTCCATTCAACTGGAATCATTACATGAAGAATTAGATATAAAAGCTGAAATCTGTAATAACAATGAAGATCATGTAATAATAGAGCCTCCATTGAAGTGTTTCATTTATCAAAGTGTTGAAACTCCTATGGGGTTAAGATATATAAATCCAGTGTATGTGACCTTCCAAGTGCACACAGAAATACCTTGGAAGGACATATGAGTACCCACACAAGAAAGAAACCCTTCAAGTGCACAATATGTGACTATGAAAGTGCACACAGGAATAGGGTCCGCATGCATATGAGCATTCATACAGGGGAAAAATCTTTCAAGTGTAATAAGTGTGACTATAAAAGTGCACAGAAGTCTAATTTGCGAATGCATATGAGAACACATACAGGAGAGAAACCCTTCAAGTGCAATATGTGTGACTATGAGTGTTCACACAGGAATAGCTTGCGAATGCATATGAGCACTCATACAGGAGATAAACCCTTCAAATGCAGTATCTGCGACTATAAAACTGCACAAAAATCTAACTTGCGAATACATATGAGCACTCATACAGGAGAAAAACATTACAAGTGCAGTATGTGTGGCTACGAAAGTGCACACAGGAATAGCTTGCAAATGCATATGAGCACTCATACAGGAGAGAAACCTTTCAAGTGTAAAATATGTGTCTTTGCAAGTGCACACAAGAATAGCTTGCAAATGCATATGAGCATTCATACAGGAGATAAACCCTTCAAATGCAGTATCTGTGACTATAAAACCGCACAAAAATCTAATTTGCGAATACATATAAGAACACATACAGGAGAGAAACCCTTCAAGTGCAATATGTGTGACTATGAAAGTGCACACAGGAATAGCTTGCGAAGTCACATGAGCATTCATACGGAAGAGAAACCGTTCAAGTGCGGTATGTGCAACTATGAAACTGCACAAAAGTCTAACTTACGAATACATATGAGCACTCATACAGGAGAGAAACCCTTCAAGTGCAGCATGTGTGACTACGAAAGTGCACACAAATATAGTTTGCATAGGCATATGAGCACTCATACAAGAGAAAAACCCTTCAAGTGTAGTATGCGTGACTATGAAACTGCACATAAGTCTAACTTGCGAATGAATATGAAAACACATACAGAAGACAAACCCTTCAAGTGTACAATATGTGACTATGAAAGTGCACAGAAGAATAGCTTGCAAATGCATATGAGAACACATACAGGAGAGAAACCCTTCAAGTGCAGTATATGTGACTACGAAAGTGCACAGAAAAACAGTTTGCGGATGCATATGAGAACACATACAGGAGAGAAACCTTTCAAGTGTAATAAGTGTGAGTTTGAAAGTGCACATAAGAATAGTTTGCGAGGGCATATTGTAACGGTGTGCCCGCTTACGCTTATTGGGCCACCCGTTAATTTGCTTATTGCTCGGGTAAGCTCGTGAGATGTCCAGGGATCAGTAAGAACAGTTTATAACTAATAACAGGTTTATTAAGAAAAATGTTTAAAAATAAATATAATACGTTTGCACACAAATGAAAATTAAATTCTGTATCGAGTAAGTGACAAATTCTGGGTACGGCCCTGGGCTCCGCTCTGGTAGTTGCAATCGCCTCGGGGACGTTGTCGCTACTCTTCACGAATCGGACGCTGATTGGCTGCCGTTCGTGAACTCGTGCCTGGTTGCTCGTCAGTGGCAAGATGGCTGCCACGGCTGTTCTAATTAACTGGACAGAAAATTACACGATTATGATTAATTGTGAATTCGCGGAGGTGCAAGTTCTCGGGTAAATCATTCAGGTCGGTGATTGTGAATAAGATTCTCACAGTGTAGGTCGACTTTACGAAAAAAAATATCATGAATTTTATAAATAAAATTCCCAGTGATCGCTTCGAGTCGGGATTCTTTAGGTTGCTTCGGCCTTGGCAGTTCAACATAAACAATCGGTAGGTATTACTATAAATTTTACGTTAACTAATGATTTCAAACAGGAATTAATTTATGCTAGCTTTCCTGGAATTGCAAAATTCAAACTACGCGTTTGTTACAGTGTATTTGGTTCGAATTTTGTTCAACCTGGCTTTGCTTTTTAATAAATCTTAGTTGGACGGGACTCTGAATTTAACAGTGGGAAATTATCGGGCACAGTGTTAAGCAAATCTTATTTCGCCGGCCAAAAGTTTCTCTGGTCGTTACGTAAATAAAATACGGTATAAGTATCTCACAATCTTGCACAAAATTCCTCTGTGTCTAAAGACTGTATCGTTCTGGGTTTCCGAAACTACTCCGGTTCGTCCAAGTATACAGGGTATTCAAATTAAAATTTGACGGATCGTGACAGTTTCGCCACGCTCACGGCAAACTTTATACAGGGGGTTCAACTGGTAAAAGAAAAGATTACAACGTTTCTACGGCACCAATTATACACTGATTCGAAACGCTATAATAATTTACTGGCAGAGCTTTTTATCGCTGTGGAAAAGTTCAAACACTCCCCCGGCCAGCGATATAAAGGTCCACAACACGGAAATCGGTCAGTCGGGGATAAACAATATTAAAACAGCCAAGCAAGTTGGAACTATAAATAATTACCAACTTCACTGCAAAATAAATGTACGGCGAATCCAAAAGATTCTTTTACGGTCAGCTCAATTGAACTTTCGCGGCGACTGCCACGGTCGAGGATCAGATTTCCCCGGCGTCGGACTTTCACTCTGGAAATATAAAAATTGTTTAACGGTTAATACAACACCGGCAAACACTGGAAAAATTAATCCACTCGCAGGTAGGGTACGGATTTAATTAAACTGGACGGTATTCACTTGGTTAATTTTTACAGGATCGGAATATTTAACTGGGATCTTTTAAGAACAATTCTTAAAGGAAAAGCACGACTGGTATTTCTGACTTTTGAATAAATTCAAGAGCCAGGAAATAAGAGTCAAAAAGTGATTTTTAAATGCATCGCGCGTGGGTTTTATACTGGTTAGTTCGGGGTGGTCGGACATGCTCGTATTCCTACTCCAACGGAAAAGGAACGTTTGCTTCTGGCGAATTCTCGGATGACGGTGCTACCAGATGTTTGTTGTTCCGCGCTCTTATCTTCCGAACGCAAAATGTGGAGTTTTTGAGATTGCTAATTAGTCAGCAATTTAATTCAACCTCCGCATGTTCACCCCGTTACATCACCTCCTTCCTTCGGGTGAAATGGAAAGGTAATGAACTGGTGGCTTCTGGAAAATTTTAAAACACAACATCTGGTAAAGTAATTACAATTTTTAGCAGGCTTCCGGAGTGATTGGCGCTGCTCTGCTGGGAACGGTGATGGTGGCTAACTGGGATAATGCTTCAATATCCAAACCAGAGATCTTATCGGTGCGCATCCGGACAAAGGTTCCAGGTCCAAGGAAC
>JABXWE010040631.1:0-10180 GCA_014611495.1 Limonius californicus | reverse complement strand
CTCCTAGGTCATCTGAGATTCACCAATGGCTCCATATCACAACGTCAACTGATCATAACGCCAACCGCTTAGTTTGAGTTTTCCTAACGCCAAATGTCATTATAAAGACAATTATGAACTTCTACCCATAACGCTAACCGTGATCATAACGCCAACTGATCATAACGCCAACTGATCATAACGCCAAATACTTATTTTGAGTTTTCCCAACGCCAACCCTAAGCATAAAGCCTAACATCTTCAGAACAATGTTTTATTTTATTTTTAGAAAGGAATGTATTTACATTTATGTTGTAACTACACGTATAGGCATACTGTTTTATTGGTCGTCTGTTTAGTGGACATACGGCATAATGATAGCAAACGACATAAATCAATAAACACATTTAAGAGGAAAATACTTGATCCTACACTTTCGGGGGTCAATATCCAAAGGTAAGAATATCAAAGTGTCTCAATAGTGCACAACAAGCTCAAGTAGCTCTTTGTTTGGCACTTACACTCGCCTCTATATACTAACTGATCACATGGCTGGTTGTGATCAGTTGGCGTTATGATCACGGTGGCGTTATGGCTAGATATTCATAATTGCCTTCATGATCACACTTGGTGTTATGAACAAAGGTTGATAGTTGGCGTTGTGATCACGGTTGGCGTTATGAATAGAGGTTGGTAGTTGACGTTATGACCGCGGTTGGCGTTATAAAACCTCAAAATAAGCGATTGACGTTATGATCAATTGGTATTGTGATCAGGTCCCTAAATAACAATTCGATATTATAAAATAATGGAATTATTTTGTGAACCCTTGAAATAAGACGATCTTTCCAATAATTTACCGAACTATGTTTGTTAGTTGTTCCAAGAAACCCAAAACTTAGAGAACAGCAAAGGTTAGTTTCGCAATTTCCAGTACACTTGTACTTGGGGCCTCGATGGTCTAGTGCAGGAACGTGTTGCCACTCGAGGTCACAGCGCAATGTAGTCGATCGGCTGGGGCGTTCGAATCTCAGCTGGGGCGACCGCATTTCGCGTAGTTAAGTTTAGGGTGCATGTTGCATGAATGTTTAGTGTATAAGGGATGCCCGCACCCCCCTGAAGTAATGCGAAAGCGGTTCCGGGGTAGTATGAATGAATGAGAAAAAAAAGTATACTTGTACTACTAATATTGATTGAATATAAATTTTATTCTTAAAGGCAAATTAGCCCAAAGAAAACTACTCCGTGGAAAAAGCTTCCTTTTTAGGAAATAACCACCTGATATCTGTCTGATGGTAGGTAAATTGGCAGAGCGATTGCTTTTTGGGCAAAATGTCCATTACACCTTGGGTTACATTCCCCAGTATGATTAGAGCAACTAATAAATATCTTGTACTGCACACTCAATTTCCCAATCTGCTTGGCAACTATAGTTTCTTAATGGCAAAAACCTTCTTTGGAATTTCTATCGTTTGGATTCGACGTTAAACTATAGGTCCCCAGCGCTTCCATCTTCACGCTGAGGAGAAGCACGTAACGGAGAAGAGGCCGGTATGCAGCAGTGGTACCGAAAGGCCCTTAACGAAGTATCTCACAAACCGAAATCCTGCCTCACCTTCGTATCAATAGTATTTAGTCATAGTAAAAAATAATATTAAGCAAGCACTGTCACTTTTGAAAATGTTACTATTTTAGTAGGTTTACGCTCAGGTTAAAACTGGAGTTTCTTCGATGCGCCAACCATTTAGTGTTCATTACAAAGAACTTAATTTTTGGTATTGCTAATAATTTTATTAATTTTAAATGATAAATGTGAATGACAGCAATAATCAGATTGACTCAATTATTTAAAATAATTCGAAGCTTCTTCAATAATGCTTTTAAAGTCATTATAATGGTTGATCGAGATAGTAATTGCGCGTATAACTAAAGGGTGCAATTAAATAAGCGCATTTAAGATTCAATTTGCATATAGCAGTAATGGCATCCCTCGAGGTACACAAAGTTCAGAATGTCATTGAATCATTAATTTAGAAACTCGACCTTGCAGCGATTTGTAATTCGATTAGAAGGTATGTAATACGAAAACGGTGTTGTTCATATACATTTCTTTAAAACTCGACGATGGAAGTGAGAACGCAGATAAAGAAAAAAATGTTCACACTATTAATCATTCCATTTTTAACGGAACTTATTGCAGCAAATATTGCTATAGCCGTCTTTCAATATAACTTTTTTAAAATTCTGAAATTGTACGGTGATTTATATTAAAGAAACGATCTGTCGACAGCATATTTATCAAGTTATACCAGAGCTTCTAAAACTATCGAAAGCTATATGTCTGCGAGTAAGATGATTTAAGTAACGGTAATTGCTAAAATCTAATTGCTTTTTGCGTTAGGAAAATCGTTCAAAATGTTGCTGTGTTTCCGCAAACAATTTGTACAATTTGATGAATATTTGTCAATTTGAAGACAAACAAGATGCAAAAATCGAATATAGACAAAGACCTATACGGCACAGATGCAAGGGGCGTTGAAACATAGCAATTCACGATCTCGTGAGTAGCTATTCTAAAGAATGACATCGTGGTTTTCGCTTTGTTTTGTCTTGTTTGCACTTCATAAATACTTAATAGGTTATAGATACCCGGCTATGCACTGCTTGCTTCCGCAGTATTACAAAATTCTTACATTGTTTGAAATTCCGAAGAATTTCTTTGAATAAAATACGTTGCATTGTACCAGCTGCGCTGCAAATCGAAAACATTTTGCTACTGATTTAATATACTAAATGTTTTCCGGCACCGAGGATTATAAACTTCAACCAAAGGTAATGGATTTTCTTCTGTGGTCACCTATGAAAAACTTAGTTTACATAGTTGCCACGTATTTAAATTATCTTATTGTCTAGTAAGTAAGTAAGTAAGTACAGTGAAACTGTATAGTAACAATATTACACACAGCGCTGCAAAATAGTTAATTACTCTTAAAATTTGAAATAGTATGAAATTTTAATGCGACAGTTTCGCTTCGAATCCCCAAGTGCTTAAACATATGTTAACAATTTTGGTAGCAGTGGTATGCGTTTGATTATTAAACAGCACGAGTATGCAACACGAGTGTCTTCTTCAAGTACAATAGCTATCAGTTATAACAGACCTGGAAAATATCTACATACGTGTAAGAAGACATCATTCAATTCAATGTTAAACTTTAGTAATCTACCAGTCACGTTTTAGTATTTTCGGTTTTTCATCACTCTATGTGGATTTTTATTAATTTAAATTTCGATATCATATTTGTCAAAATTTGAATAGATTTTCATGTTTTTACTAAAAGTGCCCCAGTTATAAAAGATACGTGGACAATTTTGCTGACAGTGTGTAACGTTTTCCGCGCCTAACAGAAGGCAACCCGTTTTACATATATAGGAATTTTAATATTTCGAAGTTCGTTCAGGTCAAGACGAGGCAGTGCGGTTCTGAGTTTAAAATTTTAGGCGGATAGGAGATTCTAAAAGACAGTTTTCCGTAATTAGGTCCGTGGGTTAAACATTGTCAACTTTACCGGACATTTATTGTGAATAGTGAATTATTTATTGAAATCGTTTGTCGATTGGGAATTAGTTTTCCGCTTTGAGAGTCACTTCACAAAGGAGCTTTTCCCATAGTTGAAGGGAAACAATTCTCCAGGAATTTATTTTCCAAAATAGAATTTACTCCGGTAAAGAAGATTTGGTTTGGTGTTATGCCAGAGTTCATCAACTGGTGAGTTGGTTATAGCCAGAAATTGTTGTCTTATCGTAATTTCCAGAACCTTAATCCTAATCTCAAATAAATTTAATTAGGCATAAAGTCGTACCGCGGGACTTCCAGAAATTAAGACGACGCAGTAGAAAAACTCTACATTTATACGTATTGTTCAAATTCATACGCTGTCCTCGCCGAGTAACCTTGTGAGGGTTTTTTCCCGAACCGAGTGGACACCTGGGTCTATCGATACAGAGTCTGGTGTATGGTCGAGCTGATTGCCGCTACGTATTGATCAAGGGAAGTGCATTTTTAAAAACTGTATAACCTTGTCTTGTTGTTTACGATTTCGTTATGTTTATTTAAGAATTAATTTATTAATTGAATGGGGTCAACGGATTGCCGCATTGGGATTTAATTGGGGTTATGTGTACATATGAAATACTATTGTAATATCCCATATTCCAATTTTACGTAAAACAGTTATACCGGGTACTCCAATAGTGGGTTGATATTGCGTTTGTAAGAGTTCACGCCTTGACGATAGTTTTTGATCGTTGATCACGCTTGTATTCGTATTCACGTATACGCGAAGGCCTTCGAAGTTACGGAATGCGCTAACAATTTCTATCATACGGTTGTGTAGCACAATACAGGTCCTAAAAATTGTTTGAGTGTTGCCAAGTTAATTTTCGTTATATCCCGATAGAATAACGTAAAATTGGGACTTATAATTTTAGTTTAAATCATTGTTCTTGCACAGAAATTTAGAACTATGAATGGGTTTTGTTGGTTTATTAAGTAAACAGAGATTTGGTTGCAACTTGTGTTTTATTTTACGACAAACTATTTGGATTTAAGTCTAGGTAAAGGATTGATATAACTAGAATAAAGGTAGGTAATTATTTTTCTTGGGGTCCGACTTCTCATTTACCAACTCGGACGATGCTAGAAAATTATAAGTCGGTGGCGCCTATTAATTAATTGTTTTGAACCTACTCCTTCTTCGATTGGGTTTCCGGGAATCTGGCATCTGTCAATGTGTAATTGTCTAGCTGAACAGTGGCGGAGTGATGAGGTTGTTTTTGTAATTCAACCAATTTTTGTAAATAATAAAGATTATAGGCGTGACAAGTGGTACGAATTACGCATGGTTATTAATAGCACGAGTATGCAACACGAGTGATATCTTTAAATAATTATATATTGGTATATAATAGACGCAGAAAATATCTCACGTAACAAAATATTAGTAACCTACAAATTCCGATTTAGTATTAACGTTTTTTACATCAGTACATGTGGATTTTTATCATATTAAATTTCAATATCATATACCTACGTTAAATTTTGAAACTTAACTAGTGTTTTTTCTGGGGTTTCCTTATACTACTCCCAGTTCAGAAAGTTATGTTAACAATCTGGCCTACAGGGGTACGAATTGCGCTTAGCTATAAAGAGCACGAGTATACGACACGAGTGACATCTTCAAGTAATTATATATCAGTCATAACAGACGCGGAAATTATCCACATATATTTAAGAAAACCCCATTTAATTCACGTGATAGACTATCAGTAATCTACCAATTGTGTTTCAGTATTACCGTTTTTTGCATCAATAAATACATGTTGATTGTTATTATATTCAATTTCAAGATCGTATTTATTAAAATTTGAAAGTTAGGGCTAGTGAAGCGTTTCTTCCGGTTTTTAGTATTCCGAATTCTTAAAGTTATGTTGACAGTTGTGATGGCAATGGTATGCATTGCGGTTGATTATACAGAGCACGAGTATGCAACACGAGTGACATTTTCAAATGCATTATATATCATTGACTACTGACAGAAAAATGACCACATAGCTTTTAGAAGGAACAGTGGTTAGAAGACTGCTCCACGGATCTATCATACTGTAATAATAATTTACAAATTATGATTTAGCATTACCATGATTTAGAACACTATAAGTGCATTTTCAACAGAGTAAATGTCAATATCATTTGTGTTAAAATTTGGAACACTATCTAGCACTAGTGAAGCGGTTTTTAGGTTTTTACCGATAATGCTCCCAACTACCCAAAGTTGTGTTGGCAATTTTGGTGGCAGCATTACGATTTTCTTTTGGTTATATACAACACGAGTGATCTTTTCAAGTACAATAAATATTAGTGAAAACTACTTGAACATTTTCCACATACTTTTGAAATCGGGAACAGAAGTCTATTCAACTATCATGACAAACTATAGCTATCTACAATTATGTTTTAAATCTACAAAAACCCGATAAGATGTTATGGTATCCATTGTTGCAATGCCAACCATTTCCTCAACAATTTCTGTTAATATATTTTGCCTGATTTGTTAGAAGGGATTTGTTATTTATTGCAGAAAAACGTAAACATTTATAACTGTTTTAAAACGTTATTCTTGATTAAATAAATGCTCTTCATTGATATTCTAATAATATTTTTTGTTCGTTAAATAGTCTTGGATGATACATTTCATGCTATAAAATTTATGACAGAACAACTTGCTAGTATTTCTTTCTCAGAAATAGCCCTCGTGCTGCGCACTCGGTTAATTTAGAACAAAAAAGAATATTCACACGACTGACAAAAATTGTCGGCAGGACGTTGACTATTAGTGGTATTGTATATAACAGTTTGAAAAACTGATATATACTTTCGCTATTTTTTCATAAAATTGAGTTACAAGAGAGTTCAATTCCATGGCAGTTTCCAGGAAATCTGTTTATCTATTAAAATAGTTGCTAGCTTAGAATTCATTTATTGAATTTTTTCAATTTGGTGATCTTTCTGGTATTATTTTACTCTGCAGAAGAGTTTAGTATTGCATCTAGGAACGCAATTAATGAAGACATAAAACAAATATGGTAGTTATTATTATTTAGACACTAAGCGAACAAGTAATTTTGTATTTCAATGATATGAATGCACCACACACAAACAACACCATAAAAACAAATAAAAATCGTGAAAGGATAATAATTACAGAAGATCCTTGTAAAAGTGATTTCATCCGCATTCCGAATATGTAAACGCATACTGGGTGTTCCCTTAAGGGATTAGCAGCAAAACATTTTTCCGCAGAAACCGGTAGTAATTGTCAGTTACGTCAACAAAGTGCGCCCTATGACATCATTAAAATACGGTAGGTAATGCGTGCCATAATGTTGACTTTATAACGCGAGCGCTGTAAACTGACAACCTTGCAATACAGCTCTGCTTTCAATAGACTATGCAATTATTACGGTTGCCTTAGTTTCTTTAAGTTTTATTACGTTAGGTGTGTAAGAACCTATTCAAAAAGTTTGTTTGCTGCAACTTGGAATGTAAATCAACTGAAGCTCACTTGATGAAGTACCTACTGCATAAATTATATATGAGCGATTCCAGTAGTCTAACAGTAAAAATAAAAATGATATTTTCTGAATAGACAATACATATTTGTGTAGTTCTTTAAGTTTCCCATATATTGCAGCAAATAGTATTTTGCATTATACAAGGTACAATAGAGGGACATACTTAAAAAAGCAAATATAGTAGTAGTCTGGGATGTAAACATGCTAGTTTTTATGATAACACTGTGCTTGTAAGTGGAAGAAAAAGTACAATAGCATCTAGCCGTTACATAGTGGTGTTACAACACTATTCTATTGATGGACATCAACTTTGATCGGCCAACAATTTGTAGTTTCAGCAGGACGGAGCCCCCCATTCAGGTTACTTATGGAGAACTAATTATGTCATTTCGCCTTTTCGAGATCCTCATTTATTCATTTTATTAGTTATATTTAGGACTTCTTTATGCTTGTGTCATGTTATTGCCGTCACTTCTATTTTACAACGCTAATAAATTCTTGAAAATTGTTAACGGAATATAGGGGAAATGGTTGCCGCTATTTAGAAGATGCTTTTTTCGAAAATAAAAATACATAATAATGTAAGTTAGCGACATTTTCTTTTAAATTTACTTACTTTTTTTCCAATTGGAATTGGCTTTAACATTTTAAATTAGTTATGTACATACATACGTTTACAAAAACGTTACAGAAATTTTAGAAGATTTTACTTTAGAAAATGTTGTTCTATGATATAATGACGTGAATTGGCCACATTTTTTTTTAATTTACATCAAAATTAATTAGTATTTTATCTACTTATGGTTGAAATTTAAATTTTTAAATAATTATGTATATAAACTTCAAAAATGGCTATAGAAATATTGAGCAAATTATTGCCACCATTCAGGAGATGTTATTTTAGGAAATGTTGTTCTATGATAAAATGACGCAAATTGGCCACATTTTTCGTTAATTTACCTCAAAATTAATTAGTATTTTATCTAATTAGGGTTGAAATTTAAATTTTTAAATAATTATGTACATAAACTTCAAAAAGGGTTATAGAAATGTTGAGCAAATCACTGCCACCATTTAGGAGATGTTATTTTAGAAAATGTTGTTCTATGACGAGATGATGCAAATTGTTAATTTACATCAAAGAGGATTCATATTTTGATCTAAATGTCATTTGCATAAAAAAATATTTATATGAACTTCTCAATAGTATTATAGAAATGTAGCTACCGTGCAGGGATGCTGTTTTCGAAAATTGTGTTCTGTAATAATATATCACATTTTTTTTTAAATTTACCTCAAAATAATTCATATTATTATCTTATGAGTGCTGTGATTACATTTTAAAATAGCCATGTTTATAAACATCCTACAAACGTTATGGAAATTTTCAGAAAATGATATTTTCTAAAATAATATTTAATGATAAAATAATGTAAATTTACCACATTTTCCTCTAAATTTACATTAATAATAATTAATATTTTTATCGGAGTAGGGTTGTAATTTAAATTTTAAAATTAATATGTATATAATCTTCGCAAGGGTTTATAGAAATGTTGGGAAAATCATCGCCCCCATTTAGATAAAATGTTGTTCTACAATAACGTGACGTAAATGAGCGACCTTCTACAATTTTACATTTTTAGAAATGCTTATTTTTTCTAATCAGATTTGTAAATAGACATAGATATATAAACATTGAAAAGAGTTATAGATATGTTACGAAAATTATCGCCGCCATTTAGGAGAAGTTGTTTTAGAAAATGTTGTTGTATGATAGAATGAAGTGAATTAGCGACAATTGTTCTTAAGTTTAAATAATAAATAATCCATATTATTATCTAATGATTGTTGTGATTTGATTTTAAAAATAGTTATGTACAGAAATATCCACCAAGCGTTATGGAAATGTACGAGAAAATAGTAGCTACTAAATAGATGTTATTTAAGAAAATATTGTTATATGAAAATGTAACGACACTATTCTTTAATTTACGTAATTTTCCAATTAGGGCTGTTATTTGCATTTTAATTAACTATATAAACTTCCAAAAAGTGTTATAAAAGTGTAGAAAAAATGGTAGCTATACAGCTCAGGAGATGTTAGTTTCGAAAATGATGTTTTCTGATAAAATAATGTAAATAAGCTGCATTCCTCATTAAATTTGCATCAAAAATAATTCATATTTTATGAGTGCTATGATTTGCAGTTTGAAATAGTTTTGTATATAAACTTCCGAAAAGTGTTATACAAATGTTGAGGAAGTGTTAGTTGGCATTTAAGGTGGGAAGGTACCCTGGCTGAATTCATAACGACATAAAAGTTAAAAATAGGCAACCCAACTTACTTGCCTTATTTAAGCCTACGTATACACCGTAAAGGGCTATGTAGCATAAAATATTAAAGACCTACCTACCTAGTTGTAAAAATGGTGATCGGTCACTAGCGCGCGCGGTTAAATTTTCTTACCTGGCTAATGAAATGTCCCATAATCCGTACTGGCCACTAGCGCGCCGTCGTGGGATTAGTCTTATCTACATATATCTTAATGAGATTAAAAATTCGTTTTTTACCTGTGAAATGCTTTTCCCTGAAATTATATACCAGTGGTGTTCTTGTTGTTACACGACAAACAAAGATCAACTTATTCTTTAGATTTTCAGTTACTATTGAAGTATTGTCAAAGCATAAACCTAGTTTTTTACCCTGCAGAAGTTGTTTGGGATTTCGAAAATTCTATACATTTGAGTATAAGGCAAGTATGGCCAATAAGTAAATTCAGTATCTGCAGACTTTATTTAACCCAAGCGTGGTTCAGAAAACTTTAAAATTTAGATTTAGTCTTAGAATACAAAGATGTAAATTCTGAAATTGGTTGTTGGTTGCGTTGTTTCCTCCACATTTGTGGGCGTCTTGTAGTGCTACAACAGAAAAATCCACTAGTTGTTGCGAGGCTTTTCATAGTCATTTTATTTCATGTTTTTATAGAGCTCACCCAGATATACAGTGCTTCCCAAAAGTAACGGATAAATTCTATAAAATCGTTGAGAAAAATATTTCATAAAA
>JABXWE010040630.1:0-12297 GCA_014611495.1 Limonius californicus | reverse complement strand
GTTATTTTGATCAATAAAATTTTAAAATGTTATAAACTGTTTAATATGGTTCACAGCATTATTATTATCTTTTTAAGTTTGCAAACAAAAATAATGCAAGCAACGTGTTCATTTATCTGAAATAACAAAAAAAAAGTCTTGGTTTACAGCTGTTACCCTTATTAGTAATAATAATTTACTAATTTGCAAATTTTTGTATTATAATGAAGAGCGAATGCTAGAGTGTTATACATTTTTGAAATCAGAAAAATGAATGCCACAAAATGGCGCCAAAACAAAAGAGCGCCGCTATTTAAAAAAATGAAGTTGATGACGGTTCCAGAAAAACGAAACGCGCTATTTCAAATATGATTAGACAGCAATATCCAGAAGAAAAAGTTGCTGTGGAAGAGTGTTTTCAGATTTTTAAAATTTTTGTAAATAAAGGAATAAGAGTCGATAAACAAAAATCGATTTTTTCGTTTTTTGTCCATATTTACGAAACAAAAGCAGCTACTTCAATTTTCATTCCAGATTATTAATAATCATAAAATTCCGCAACTTTGCCGCAATTTAAACGAAACTCTATCTCTTATAATAAGCGAGATCCCAATGGTGCCGGTCGTATTTGAATAACCCTGTATTTAAAACTTTATTTGCATTTCAAAATAAACATTTGCAAAAGATACTAATCAAGAGGTTGTGTAAATCTGAACTAGTTCATAGTCCACGTATTTATTTTAATTATAATTTATTAGATTTGGTATAATTAGAATTTTTATTTAGAGTAAATCAGTTTTGAAATACTCTCACAAATATACAATGTCCGAGAGAAGCATGGCTTGCATAGGGATTTTGTAAACAGTAGGATCGATAGTGAACTCCAGGCTGAGAGTACAGTACGGGCTCTTATGGATTAGAGTATTGCCGTATTTCCCCAGAAAGTCGTTTGCAACTCAACGTGCAGCCTTACCTGTTGCCTTTTTGTCAGCAGTTCTCAAATTGCATTTTATTTGTGTTAATATATTTTTTATTTTCGTGGGTAAATACATAAGTGATTTTTTTTTATTGATGAATACATGTTTAATTGTATGAAAGTTTCATTGTCATGGAGAATCAAGGGAGTGCAAAAATCGCGAGAGCTTGCTTGGGCGATTTTTTCGACTTCCCTTGATTCCAGATTTTTTGCAAAAAGACATAAAATTTGATTTCAATTTGAAATGTATTCATCTTTAAGAAAATGATCTCGAATGTATTTTAGGGAGATTAACAAACAACTACATTATACAGAGAATTTCTTTTTACATAGAAGATTTAATTCAAAAATAATAATTTCAAATTAACAATAAACATTTTAAATTAATAGGGAAACATAGTAAAATATTTAAATATATTGTGTAGAGTTTTGACTAATCTGTACTAACGTACATATTCTGAACATTGAAAGTGCAATGGTTATATGTTATATTATGGCCAGATTTTTTTTGCATAGTATTAATGTTTTCCGTAGTAGAATTTTCTTGTCTAAAGTTTATCTCTTGTAGTTTGGATTCCAAAAGGTCCAGGTCTCAGGTTGTTTATTAAACTAGCATGATGTTCCTCGTCTAACGGTAAATAAAGGCCTAATAACTTAGCATTTTGATGAGTTGTTCTTCCGGGACACCTGATATAGCAAGATTTAATACAGCACTAGATCAATTTGAATGATTTGCGATTTTGTTTGTCAGAGTATCAAGCCTTACTCTTTCAGTAAATTGTTTGGTCCATTTCCCATTCTCATTTACTCCAATAGGCATATTTTTGTACCATCCAGAATCGGTTTTATTTCAGTAAGGATTTACAGTCGGAAATAGACGATCTGATGTAATTCTATTAGTGCGTTTAGAAATAACCTTACCGGGCACACATCGAGATTATTGTGATTACACGCTAACCACTTACTGTCTAATTTTTGAGCTCCACTCTGGAATGCACTCAAAAATTGCGATAAAGCCACAGGAAATGAAATGCAAATGAAACCACTGTATAAAATGATCTTACCTATGCCTTAGTCCTGGTTATATAAGTTTGAATTGTTTTTTTCAAATAACTGTTTAAAGACAATATAAAGCAAGGATGTGTTGTAGAGTGGATGCGGCATGCCCACACTGTTGTGAAGCTACGTAGGGACACCAAATATAACGAAAATAATGCACATCCGCGATTTTCTTCTTTGAAGAATTGTAGCATTAATTTGTCATACGGTGTACTATTATAATGGCACAAAGTTTTGCCACAGAATTATAAATTCAAACTAAATACGAGCAAAAGTATTTATAAACCTGCTTGGCGACCTGGGACACCAGTTGTATTTTGGCATCGCGTCGCAAAATTGTATAGCCGGTATAGTCGTCTCGTGTACGAAAGTACCTACATGGTTGGAGCTTAGATGTTGCGCCAGTGGCGTAACATCCAAAATAGAACGAGATTTATAAATTCGTATAACATAATGAACTGATTTTTATTTTATAAATATTGTTTACATTATAAGCTTAGGAAGAAAACCCTCTGTAGACAACAAAACCCAGTTCGTCTATAGTAGTGTCAATATGGCCCTCCGTCTCCATATAATTATCCTCTATTTTGATGACAGAAGATATAATTACTGCCCAATCTTTATCTGTTATTGAGGCAAACGTGTCTGCTACAAGGGTTTGTACAGCCGACATCTTAAAGTGACATTAAGAGACCTTTCACATTAGCCCAGATTTTCTCTTGGATTTAATTCTGGTTTATAAGGTGGCAATCGTAACACATTATGCCCATGTGCTTCCAATCTACAATCTGGCTTGCAATTTTTATTATTTCATACAATTCTGGCTTAGTAGTAGCAGGATTAAATCGCAGACCATTCTTGACTAACCATGTTAACACGTCACCTTTTCGAGTCGTGGGTTCTTTTTCGACCTTGATGTAGCGGCAGGAAAGATTGTCTGCCACTAACACAGATTTTGGTGGCAAATTTGGTGTGACATGCTCTTGAACCCATTTCTCATGAATGGTTTGGTTCGTATCATCATGATAATCCCCAGATTTATTACCTGTAATAGACCTAAATAAATGATTAATGTGTCATTAAGTAATTTACATTACTTGATGGGAACATTAATAAAGCGTTTGGAATAAAACGCATTGTTCCACCAGTGTGGACTATGATTAATCTTTTCCCCTTGCCAATGGGCTTCTGTAGACCTTTGCGTGGATTACTAGTATCCACCCAACCACTGCTGCTGCTATGAGAGTTGTGAATATATGGCTCATCTGTATAAATGATAGGCCGGTTCTCTTCTCTATACTTTTTTAGAGCCCTTAAATATTTAATACGTTTCCATCGGTATAACTCTGTTGTTTGGGGACTTTTTCCATCTAAAATATACAAGTAAGTACTTACCCCAATGCAAAAACCTAATATCTAAAATTCAACTTACTTCATCCCCATTTTTTTAAGTACTTTCCGTAGGGTAGTTGTCCCCCCATCAAAATCAATCCCTCATTCGTTCATTTTTGTTCACAAAGCTACAAAGCTATGTCTTCATAATTATGTAACGTATACAACTTATTCTTATAACACTATAGTAGCTTGTACTGTTGGCCGCCTTTTATAAATAATATGAAATTCATTGATTAGCGCTTGACTTGCATGAGCTTGTCCATAGACCAATTTGGTTTTGGTGGAAATCCTTCGGTGCTTTTTGGGTGTGGAAAATTTTGGTGCTACGTTCAGGGCAATCTCTTGCTTCTATTTTGCAATTTTTCGGTATGTTTTGTCTGAAACTCCAGTAGCCAAAAAATCCTTTGTTTAAAATTTTCCAGAGGTACTGCTTAACCATTTTTAGTTTCATTCTTCATAAATGTAAAAACATTTGCCATCAGTTCCTGTGTTTGGCTACGTATTATTTGGCCTTTACCGCCATAACTTTTATTTACCGTTCTCTCCGGTCTAGGCATTGTAGAATTCATAACCTATAATACAGTATTGTTGAAGGAAACTTCTTGGCCGGATTAATAATAAAACACAGTTTTGGAGAAGTTATGCGGCCATTTAATAAAATTCCTTCAGTTTTAATAAGTTAGAACATCAGGAAAAATTCCAATATTAAAACATGAGTACGCTTACGTTTCGCTAAAAATTTTTTAGCTTCTTCAGAGACTGGAATATTACAAAAAATGAGATCAATAAATTAACGAGCGTATAACCCTTACTAAAAATAGCATTTGAAGTTGAACATATTAAAAATTATTAAACCAAAGCATAGTAATTAGTGTCAATAAATGTTGTTGTTATGGTTTATTAATTGACACTAATTACTATGCTTTGGTTTAATAATTTTTAATATGTTCCACTTCAAATGCTATTTTTGGTAAGTTATATACGCTCGTTAATTTATTGATCTCATTTTTTGTAATATTCCAGTCTCTGAAGAAGCTAAAAAATTTTTAGCGAAACGTAAGCGTACTCGTGTTTTAATATTGGAATTTTTCCTGATGTTCTAACTGATTAAAACTGAAAGAATTTTATTAAATGGCCGCATAACTTCTCCAAAACTGTGTTTTATACAGTATTGTGTACCTCAATAAATATTTGATAAGTAGATATTAGTTAAAAAGACCACTCACCAACACAAACTCATGTTATCCAACTAGCAACAGAAACTGTTTAATTCACAGACGCTACTGACTACGACATTTGTATTGAATAATGAAGCTTAACGACACAAACAAAACCAGAACTCGTTTCGCGCGCATCTTTACAACATGTACTTTCGTACCTGAGACTACTCTAGTGTGCAACGCCGCATCTACTCTATAACATTCCTGAAATAAACTACTACACCGCGAGAAAAAACTGACCTAACCTAAAAATAGATTGTAATCCGTATGACACGGCACAGAATTTTGTACAAAATTTTGTTTAAAATTTTGCGTAAAATTCTGTAGATTCATGTTCTAAAACCTACAGAATTTTGTACACGGTCGGCGTCGAATCGATGCGCAAACGAGCAATATTTAGTGTTTATTAACAATCACAGAGGGCAGAGAAGAATATGTTTACCACGTCTTTATCCCGTCTGCCGACACTCCACGCACTTTCTCTTATCTCGCTCGCGTTCTTTATTGTTGCAGCTTGTTTGCTTTGTCGTGCGTTCATGTAAAATAAATATATAAAAGCGCTACCAACTAGTGCATTAACCTAATATTATAAAATCTTGTTAGAATTCTACTTTATCGACAGTCACACGATTATTTTATCAGTTTTCTCACAGATGTCACCGTAATTTGCATCTATTTGCGCATGCGCAATTGTGTACAAAATTCCGTCTAATAAAACACTAAATGCTATTTGTTGAGCATTGAGCTAGAACGTAAACAAACGCTTTACAGGTGCGTTAATTTACCGGATGTGTATTTACGTAATATTCCTTGCGTTTCCAAATTAACGTTCGCACAAAATAAATTCGGTAATTAGGAATAAGTGTCGCATATTCTACAGAAAAATTACAATTTGAAAAGTATTATCAATTTCATCTAAAAGTTTTTTCTAACTCCGGGAGATTTTGGAGAAGACACAGTTTTCGTATCCCGAGGCTTCTTTAAAGTTCTTTTTACTATTGTAACACTAACACCCACTTTTTTAGCAACAAACTGTAAAATGTCAGTCAGTAAAATCTCAGGATTTTCTTCTAACGTCGAATTATACAATTTTCCTATTAATTGTTTTTCATTTAAAGTAGTAGGACGCCCCCTACGATTACGCGTTTCTGGAACAACTTGCTCTATTTTAGGAAAATAAGCACCAGGCACTATACAGACGCTCCGAAAACCGATAAGCACTGCTCAAAAAGCACACAAACTGAACTCGGTAATTACGAGTGCAAAGTAAAGGTTTTGAGCGTCAATTACTCCTTAAGTAATGAGGTATAGTCGGTTCCAAATTTTTATGTACTTCAAGGTCGTGCATCTGAAATGTTCGAGACGTATGGATATACCATCCGTTTCACTCTCACTAGTGCCCATTTGCCTATTTGCGTTTCGAACGTAGGTCACTAATACAAGTTCAACTTGTGTCCCTTTATGGCTCACGCGTCAAAGAGAAACAAAAGAAACAGGTTGCGCGATGCTTACTGCTTTAGCCGAATATCGCTACAGTTCAGTGGTGCGCCTGCACACACCTACACGCCAGACACCCGATCTTGAACACGCGATCTTGAACACGCGAAACCGGCAAAAGTGGCCCGGAATTTTCTTTTTCGAGGGTAAAATACTCAAATAAATTTAAAACTAGTTCGTCATAACCTACGTGACGTTTAGGCATGATGGAAATTGAAAATATCACTTCTCAGTTCTGCAACTTAACTTTAAACTCGGTTTCAAACTAAAGAGACGTTCTCAAAGTCAGTTCTGCAACTTAACTTTAAACTCGGTTTCAAACTAAAGAGACGTTCTCAAAGTCTTGCGTTTAACTAAATCACATATTTCTTTGAACTTATAATGTAAATTAAGATTAACAAAGATTACTTACTAATGATAATGCAAAGGACCATTAAACTGCAATATTGTTAAGTGTAACTTAACTTTGCTGCAAAACTGGGTAATCTCTCTTAAGAGCTTAATAAGTTTTCTATTTGTATAGGTCTCGTCATCAGAAAAATAACAGCTTTGCGACAATATAATACTTAGCCAAGCGCTCATTAAACTGCAATAACAATTCAGTATATAATTATACTGCAAAATTTATCTGTATGCAATGTTGCTGTTTACATTTTCGTCATAATAATGTAACATTAAGCGACTTCCAATTGTGAGAAAAGTAAAACGCGTAGAACAATAAATGGAGAAAATAAATTACCTACTGCACTGGTCGGCGCACAGTATGTCCATAGCTTAGTACGTACAGAACCTCAAGTACGTAAAAATTTGGAACCGACTGTATTAGCGTTATCTAGCGTAGACCAATCATAGCGCGCGCTTGGGTGAGTCGAACACCTGCGTTTGTTTACGTTCTAGCTCAATGCTCAATAAATAGAGTTTAGATGTAACGCTAAATTTATTAACTTAATTAATCAGCAGTTTGTGGAAAATAATGTGTTTTTTCTCCATGTAGGTATCGACGTGCAAGCGGTCAATGTTGTGATTAACTTCGATTTTCCCAAGATGGCAGAGACGTACCTCCATCGCATAGGTCGGTCAGGCAGATTTGGCCATTTAGGCATCGCAATCAACCTCATAACGTATGACGACAGATTTGCCCTGCACCGCATAGAACACGAGCTGGGAACGGAGATCAAGCCCATCCCCAAGGTCATCGATCCATCATTGTACGTCGCCAACGCGGACGGCGAGCTGTTGGAAGAGATCAGCAAGTAATGTAGTGTTGGGTTATCGCGTTGTGATCTAAACTAAAAAACGATTAAAATGAAGTTTTGTAAATACTAGCGCTCAAGTCAGCATCAACAGAAACATACTTTTATTTTCCCTTTAGCAACAAACAGAATGGAGTTTTTTTTTGTTAAATTTTTATACAAATTTATACTTAGGAATTGTAAGCAAAATTTACAGGAATCTGCCCCCAGTGCAGAATTGTGTACAGTTTTTTTTTTACAAGATGATAGTGCACCGATCGCTATTATTTTTGTACAACATCCAGTTTCGTTTTTTTACATTTTGAAATCATAAAACGTGTACGCGCATCGGCTTGAAGTGTTGTTGAACTTTGAAAGCGTGGAGCATGTGGAGGCAATCGACAGCACCGATACATTTTGCGAAGGCCATACTACACCACATGGAGCTAAATAATAGTTCACACATGCCGGATTTTAGAGCGCCAGAGTTACCCGTGCGCTTCTGAAATGTTTTCAAGATTCCAAGCAACATTTCGAAAGCCGTCCAGTCTGTTTCTTTACAGCAACTTGTGTGCCATGTTGCACTGAGCCTTCTAACATCTGAATCTCCGTCAGTGTGTCATGGCCCTCAGGTGTTTACTCCCTTTTTTAATTTACTCTTGGGCAAGACCATTATGATGTGCAGATCTCGCCTTGGTACATTTTAAGTTTACGTTAAAATAAGCGCCGGACTTATTTATAATCTAAAAGAGAGTGATGAATTTTTGATTTGATCTGTTTTGTGGTGATGTGCGAACTGGAGAGAGGACTCCCTAGGTTTATGCTGAATGACTGATATGAAGAAGATTATTTGCAAATTGCGATGCATGCTTTGTACATGCAATGTACTATTGGTACCTAAAACGAGGAGATTCGCCCGGTTGGCTTTGTACAGCAGCCACAAACTCAACCACTCGGTTCGGTCGCGTCTGGCGACCGGTTAGGCTGTGCCCTGTATGGAATGTCGATCGGTCAAGGTTTGTATTTTACATTTCATCCAGTAAGAGTATTTTTTTATTATACAACGCTTCACCGATCGATTCCTCCATGAAAACGCACCAGGACCTTACTGTTTCGGGGTTTTGTGAAATTTTCGCTCTTGCAGCGCACTTTGTAAGGTCTTGGTGTCAACGAAACTTTTCTTTTCTTATTCAAAATTTGCTGAACCTAATTTCGATTTTCTAGAAGAATAATGGTTGTCGGGATGGGGGGCTACTCATTATTATTCTTTAAGGGGCTACACAAAATTTGTGTGTTGTTTTTATGCTCCTATTTATTTTTCTGTAAAACTTATTTTTGATTTCACATTTTGGGATTTGTGTTTAAATCGGGTAACATTTTTTTTTTGCATACAAACAACATGCAAAGGAGACTACTTTGTTATAAAAAAAAATTGATAAACGTGGAGAGATATTATAAATAAATAAATACTTTCAACAGAGGTTTAAAAATCATAGCATGCCATTTGTTTGCCATAATTTTTGATAGAATCCAGTGAAGATTAATACATGCTTTGTTTCCCTTCAAAGCCTTTATGATCCCAGTAAGATTGATACACAGATAGTGCAATATGTGAGTACATGAGAGTCGTGTACTGCGGCGGCTTTGAAATTGGAGCATGGCTTTTTAAAACTTTGTATTTATGTTTTTCAAGTAACATTTAAGGCACGGAGCCTTTGACTATCTAGTTGCAATATTTATGCCACTGTGCATTATTGTTACTTATGTTATTTATATCTTTTTATATAATTCACGTATGGCACGAATGTGGTCAATTAATGGGGCCTGTGAGTTTGTATACAGAACTAAAGACTGCTTGATGCGGGTTACTTTGCTCTGCTAACTATCCAGTCTGGTTTATTTCAACTTGTTGGTTTTACCGTTTTGAAACCTCTGTTGTGGGTAATCTATTGTAAAAGCTTACATATAAAAATGCTCTTGATTTGTAAAAGAATTGTGATGCTGAACAATTTATAGAAAATTTAGTATGAGACTACTTGAAAATAAATACAGTTTGACTTGCTGCAAACAATTAATTATGTTAGTTCTTGTCACAGTTTCCTAAGAATCAATTAACCGAAATGAATTGCAGTAAAAATAGTCACAATTCCGGTAAAACAGAACTGTTGTATTTTCTTGGATTATTTTCTGTGTTTTGAACTATAACATGAAAGTCTTATCCAGCCATTTTTAAAAACAAAATTCTGCAAAAGCTAAACTTGAATAATTATGTGTACTTATTATCATAAGTGATCCTAATTTCTAGTCAGAACATCACAGATGATGTGAAAATAATGATTCTATAACATTTTCAACAATATCTAGTTTTTTTTGTAATTTTGCCAGTATTTTATATTTGTAAATTGAGCATCAAATAGAGTTAATAAACAAATGCGGGTGCTTCCAGTTTAATTATATATTAGTGCATAAAAAACTAACATATTTCTAGTATATTGTTTCAGCACCACAATTCTTAAGTTTTAAGTATTATGCAATAGATTCTGCATTATTTGATAGATCTATAAAGTTTATTGCTGCTTACTTTTTTGCTGCAATTATTAATTTATCAATAATTGTGCTATTAAATTGCGTTGTTTGAATTATCATTTTGACAATCAGCAGGAATCATTCTTTTTGAAAAATTATATTGTTCTCTTCACAGCAAGTCTTTATTTTATTTAGAAACCCTGTTCCTTTTTAACCAGTAGCGGTAGTTGGCAATGGTATAGACTTATAGAGCAAGGGTGGCCAACAAGTCGATCGCGAAGCCAATTTTGGTCGATCGTGAGGCCAATCTGGCAAGAGTCGAGCTTTTTCGACTACCC
Source organism: Limonius californicus (assembly GCA_014611495.1). NCBI lineage: Eukaryota > Metazoa > Arthropoda > Insecta > Coleoptera > Elateridae > Limonius > Limonius californicus. Next base: position 2,075 of record JABXWE010040630.1, on the reverse strand, counting down.
GTAACCAGATAGATGGAAAAAGGCCTACAGCTTAGCTCAGAGAAGTAGGGGGAGTTTGTGAAAATCGCTTATGGGAGAAAATTTTTAGTTGTGTATAGGACGAGTCAAAATAAGTGGGCGCCACCTTCCAAATGCAGCTGATTGTAGGTCCTCGTGGAAGGCCGAGAAGCCAACAGCTTACGAGAATGGAACTTACCTTTATTGTCTCCTCCTATATATTTAAAGCTTGCAAAATTCTTACACAAACAAGTACAAAAGACACAATAAGAGGCAGTAAATTTTTAACACACATATAATTAAACGGTTAAAAATGACAATACAAGAAAATGACAAGTGATAACGCTATAAGTTTGGATTACATACTTTTAATTTTTTTGAACGTTCAGAAAAAAACTCGCCGCCATGGGATTTACGTTTTTCATACAGCTACGTACACCAGGGACGCTGAAGTTCACAAGAATAAAACTGAATATAATTCGGTAGTTTTATAATTAACAACTAACACCACATATGGCGACTGAAGGTCGTCTTTTTATTTACATGAAAGCAAAATTTGAAGTTTGCAAGGTAACGCGAGCGAAAAAAAGGTTCCTTTATGACTACACAAAATCTGGATTTTTACCTTGAACGATTCTAGGAGCGTCGGCGCAATTTCAGGCGATTTCCAGATGCAGGAAAATGCGTTGAACGACAGGTTGTTAATCGTTGAACGGTAGTAGCAGCAACAGGACCGGCGCTGGGCTTCGAAATTCATCCGCCGAACGGCGATCGGCCAATTCACAAAGAATTACCTTTTGTTTGGGTTTAAAATCCTAGCGTACTTCTATAATATCCGACAATTGTCGACGTGTTGTTTTCAACCCCATGGTAAAACAACGAAACGAAAATTACACCAGGTATACCCGTTGAAAACCCAAGCCGACACTTGCAGCACTCGATATATTTACGGCCCTCCCCTGAAGATGTAATTTTGGGAAGGCCCGGAGCCAAGAAAGATGAAGATTGACTGCTTGAAAAACGCAACGGGAATCTGCACCTTCCCCCCAAAAAGATTGCACCATATTTCGAAATGTTATGAAAAGTTCTAGAACGAAAATTAAAACGTGCGACCTTCGAGAGGAGTCCGAAAACATTTCTTAAATATTTACGACTGTTTAACAAAGGCATTCCTAGAAATCCCGTCTGAACGGCGAAAATTTAACTTACAAAGAAAAAAATCTTGAACAACTCTGGGACTCCTTTGGTCACAAATTATTAATTTCTGAAAGGGAAGATACTAACAAAACTGTTAACAACGCACAACCTTAGAAAAACACAACATAGCGAAACGGTAACCCAAAATAAGACTGCAATTAAAATAACGTTATTAATTCTTACGAAGCGGGAAACAAATTACGGAATTAATTCATATAAAGAGGCAAATTTTAAAAGAGCATAACAAGAGCTGTCGGGTAACGAGTGAAACAAATTAAGACAAGATTTTCAAGTTTTAACGTTATTTGTGTTTTCTGTTCTAATTTTTTTTCAACTCTACATAGGTGAAGTCCACCAAGTCGTATTATTGAAAATAATATTTTTAAACTTGACTTAACGTGTTTCACTTGTAACCGAACGCAACAGTATGCATGCAGTTATGATTCATAGAAAAACACAGCTATTTTACCTTGAATATTTGGTAGTGTCATACAGTAGTTTCTTTTCTTTAGTATTAACAGTATTATTATTATTAATCAATATTATCCATCCACGGTGACCACGTTGAGTTTCAATTGTTCTTCTGTTTAAAATGTAAGTACCTTTTCTTTATGTTTTCAATTAAAATGTTGCTTTTCTTACCTTCATACTTACTTGATTAGTGAGCGTTTTCGGCAACAGACGTCTAAGCTGAAATCGTTAACGGACTGTCAATATTACAATTTACTTTCGGCTTAGACCGCGTCGTCATTTGGGAACTACGCCCAGCATTATCAGGTAAGGACCGACCTGTAGCTTGTCTGACTGTACAAGCATTTGCTCTAGAAGTTTGAGCCATATTTGTTCGTAGGCCCTGCCTGCCAAAACAGGGCCGTGTGCTT
>JABXWE010040628.1:0-10455 GCA_014611495.1 Limonius californicus | reverse complement strand
AAAATCCATATTTTAATCTGAAATATAGTCTAAATAGATTAATAATGTCTTAAATTATAACAATTAATGTAAAATTATAGTTAAAACTATATTTATAAACCTGTTAAATGTAAAAACTGTTATCGATACTTCGTACGTTGCTTCGTGATGTGAAATATGAACTCAAAGTGAAGTTATACAGTGTATGGCCTTTTTATATCCTTATGTGTGACTAAATACTTGTTGTAGACGATGAAGTGGGTCTTTTTGTACAGTACCAGAGCCCTAAAACTCAAAAATTACAGTTATTATAGTTTATCGTTGAAAAGTACAGATGTTTGATTTATTAGGTTGAATGTTAGCCAATTTAGTTTAATATAATATATAGGAAAGGTATTTAATAGGTTTCTTTGATGAATTATGTTGTTTATTTTATGATAATTGTGTTTGTAAATAAATTTTGAAATTTATAGGTTAGATGGTAATTATGTTGTGTATAATTCTTTTATAGTTCATTAATGTTGTGTTATAATCTGAGGATTGTGTTAATTGTGTTTTTGTAAGGTTTTCGAGTTGATTTCGCATATTTTAGCTATATTTTAAAATGTTAAATTTATTCTCAGGAATTTGTTAATATTGGGTATCAAAATGTAGATAAAAATTCATAGAAAACGATTGTGAAATTAGTTTTTCAATATTATAATTCATAAGATTAATATTAATTATTTAAATTTTAAAATAATAATTTCCAGAATATTCCCTAGATTTTGTTTCAAATTCTGTACTTGTGTTTAAGACGTTGCTTAGATACGATGCTTTATTGTTGAATTTTGTAGAGGTTTCTGGCAGGAAAATCTGAATTCAGTTCCTTTTTGGCCACAACAAAGAGCACGTAATTTCAATTAGTGCACAATTTAATTTTGTTATAAAAATAGGCGTGACCTCGCAAAAAGTTAAGTTAGGTTATGTAACCTTGTTTACAAAAATTTGAAACAGTTATTAAAAGTAAAGTGTAACCAGAATTTGTGTTTTAATTCAACTATAGTGATTAATAATAAAAGAATTTACCAAATTAAATTTTTAATTGAAGTGTGTTTCTTTTGTGGAATTTTTCTGAAAGAGAAAAGGAAATAAAATTAAAATCTTTCATTCACTTATTAAAAATAATAATCCTGTGGTGTTAAAAACAATTAAGGAACTTACCTTAACAAATTCGAACATTTAACTGAACGATTATAGTAATTCAGTGGTTTTGTTTCGCAAACTTTCAAATTTGCAATCTGGACGCTGTCATCGTTAGAATCAACTAGTTCCGGCCGATACAACGAGACTTGCAAGCAGTATAAATATGCAGATGTTGCAGAAATCATAAGAGGTGGTGTCTACAATATGGTCGGAGTGACGCAATAAAAAAGATACGTTTAAAATTAAGTTTGTATTTATAAGATTATGTATTTTAATAGTTTCTTAATTGACTATCTAATCAGTGAAGCCACGAAACAATTTACCTTGAGATTTTAAGAGTCTATATAGATGCTAGTATGTATAACTTATGTTTATTTAATTTGAGCAAAAACTCAAATTTGGCGCCCAACAAAATTACTTTATTAATAAATTAAAATACATAGCATTTATTTATGGTCGCTGCCAACGTGGGGCGATTACATTATTAATAATTATTATAATAAAAATAAAACATAGCAATATATATATATATATATATATATAGGGTGATCCTCAATAATGTTCGTTACACTTCATGGTGAATCCTATTCTTAATGGTTAGTCTACAATTTCCCAGATATGTACGTTCAATTCTATTGTACAGAATGCATTATATGATTAATTGGAGTTTGGTATACTATTTTCTAATTACTATTATAATTATGAAAAAGTCGAGCTTTAGCATAAGAAAGATAAATATCAGTAGTATCTTCAATTATTCATTTGAGTAATAAATTTAATTCATTTAAGAAGACTATAAAACTGTAAATCGGTTTATTAAAAAGACATTCCGCCATGCAGAATTAAATCTTTAATTAAGCGAAATTCACAGTACTATTTTCTAATGGCCACTATTTGACATACGAAGGTTAAGCATCATCAAATATATATCTTTTGAGTGATTTCGATTGCTTTAATCAAGTAAAACGACAATAGAAACGATAGCTTTATTACCAAATTCATCCACGGTTCAGAATTATTCTTGCAATTAATTGGACATCAGTATACTATTTTCTAATTACCACTGTTATTAACAGGATTCATAGTTTAATAATGATTTTAATCATTAAATAGTTCAGTTTTGACATACGAATGTAAAACATCAGTGATATCATTAAATAGAAATCTGTTTAGTAATTTAGATTGATTTAATTATGTAAAACAGGAATAGAAGCAATAGATTTATTACCAAATTATTCCACGGTTCAAAATTAATCCTGCAATTAATTGGACTTCAGTAGACTATTTTCTAATTACCACTGTTATTAACAGGATTAACAGTTTAATAATAATTTTAATTATTAAATAGCTCAGTTTTGACATACGGAGGTTAAACAGCAGTGATATCATTAAATATACATCTGCTTAGTAACTTCTATTGATTTTATAAATTAAAACGACAATAGAAACAATAGCTTTATTACCAAATTATTCCACGGTTCTGAATTGATCCAGCAATTAATTGGACTTTAGTAGACTATTTTCTAATTACCACTGCTATTAACAGGATTCACAGTTTAACAATAATCATTAAATAGCTGAGTTTTGATATACGAAGGATAAACATCAGTGATATCATTAAATATAAATCTGTTTAGTAATTTAGATTGATTTAATTAAGTAAAACAGCAATAGAAGCAATAGATTCATTACCAAATTATTCCACGATTCATAATTAATCCTGCAATTAATTGGACTTCAGTAGGCTATTTACTAATTGTCATTATTATTACCACATAAAAAAGTCGGGCTTTGGTATACGAAGGTTAAACATCAGTGATATCATCAAATATACGTCTGTTTAATAATATCGATTGATTTAATTAAGTATAACAACAATTGCAGAAATAGATGTATTACCAAATTATTCCACGGATTAGAATTAATCAAGCAATTAACTGGACTTCAGTAGATTATTTGCTAATTACCATTATTATTACCACGATTCATAGTTTAACAATAACTTTAAACTTAAAAAAGTCGGGCTTTCGCATACGAAGGTTAAACGTCAGTGATATCAAATAACATCATCATCATTAGCATGACCCACGTTTGTACCGCTTGCGCAGTGTCGAGGCGGTGTGGGGCAAGGCTACGATAGTTTGTGGTATGCACAACAGGGCCCGACTCTGCGGGTTACCGTGTTGGTGCGAAACCGTGCTTGGCTTGCCTGTTGGTGTGAATGCTTTTGTTTATGGTCTTCTTACTCCTCTAATGCGACCCTAGTTCGAGGAGTGCCATTAATTTGATCCCCAATGGCAAGTGGAGACTGGGACCCAGTACCGACCACCCAAGAAATTAGAAAAATTTCCGACCTTGGGGAGATTTTAACCGGGAAGCGTTTAGACTATTACATCCAAAGCTTGACTCTCTACCACTGAGCCATCCCCGCTCTTATCATCAACTATACATCTGTTTAATAATTTCGATTGATTTAAAACAACAATAGCAGAAATAGATTTACTACCCAATTAGTCTACGGTTCAGAATTAATCCTGCAATTAATTGGACTTCAGTAGACTATAATCTAATTACCACTGTTATTAATAGGATTAACAGTTTAATAATAATTTTAATTATTAAATAGCTTAGTTTTGACATACGGAAGTTAAACAGCAGTGATATCATTAAATATACATCTGTTTAGTAATTTCTATTGATTTTATGAAGTAAAACGACAATAGAAACAATAGCTTTATTACCAAATTATTCCACGGTTCTGAATTAATCCAGCAATTAATTGGACTTCAGTAGACTATTTTCTAATTACCACTGTTATTAACAGGATTCATAGTATAATAATAATTTTAATCATTAAATAGCTTCGTTTTGACATATGGAGGTTAAACAGCAGTGATCATTAAATATACATCTGCTTAGTAATTTCTATTGATTTTATGAAGTAAAACGATAATAGAAACAATAGCTTTATTACCAAATTATTATTAATTAAGCAAAACAGCAATAGAAGCAATATATTTATTACCAAATTATTCCACGGTTCAAAATTAATCCTGCAATTAATTGGACTTCCGTAGACTATTTTGTAATTACCACTGTTATTAACAGGATTAACAGTTTAATAAAAATTTTAATTATTAAATAGCTTAGTTTTGACATACGGAGGTTAAACAGCAGTGATATCATTAAATATACATCTGCTTAGTAATGTCTATTGACTTTATGAACTAAAACTACAATAGAAACAATAGCTTTATTACTAAATTATTCCACGGTTCGAAATTAATCCTTCAATTAATTGGACTTCAGTAGACTATTTTCTAATTACCACGGTTGTTAACAGGATTCACAGTTTAATAATAATTTTAATCATTAAATAGCTAAGTTTTGATATACGAAGGATAAACATCAGTGATATCATTAAACATAAATCTGTTTAGCAATTTAGATTGATCTAATTAAGTAAAACAGCAACAGAAGCAATAGATTTATTACTAAATTATTCCACGGTTCACAATTAATCCTGCTATTAATTGGACTTCAGCAGGCTATTTTCTAATTGTCACTATTATTACCACGATTCATAGTTTAATAATAACTTCAAACATAAAAAAGTCGGGCTTTGGCATACGGAGGTTAAATATCAGTGATACCATCAAATATACATCTGTTTAATAATTTCAATTGATTTAATTAAGTAAAACAACAATAGCAGAAATAGATGTATTATCAAATTATTCCACGGTTCAGAATTAATCCTGCAATTAATTGGACATCCGTATACTATTTTCTAATTACCACTGCATTAACAGGATTTATAGTTTAATAATAAATTTAATCATTAAATAGCTTAGTTTTTGACATACGAGGTTAAACATTAGCGATATTCATCAAATATACATCTGGTTTAATAGTTACGATTGACTTTAATTAAGTAAAACAACAATAGAAGAAATAGATTTTATTTACCAAATTATTCCACGGTTCAGAATTAATCCTGCAATTAATTGGACTTCAGTAGGCTATTTTCTAGTTACCATTATTATTACCACAATTCATAGTTTAATAATAAATTCAAACAAAAAAAGTCGGTCTTTGGCATACGAAGCTTAAACATCACTTACTTAATTAGGTAAAGTGATAATAATAAGTATAACAATTTAATTTTTAAACACTTCCAAGTAAACAGAAATTGCTTTTTAAAACCACTAACATGCAATGATATTGTAAGGAAGTCAGGTAGATATGGTGGGTGTCTGATTTTAACAACGCCTTGTTTCAGTATAAATGACTTTATAATCAGTGCAGAATGAGCAGGTGCGTTGTCACGCAAGAAGAACTATACTAGTAGCATGTTGTAGGCTCACAGCTTACTTTGTATTCTTGAGTGAAACCGGTATTATTTTATTTTCGTTTGTGAACTGATAAATAAGATTATTCTATTTTGTTCTTTAATATTCCTTACTCCTTTTTTCTGTATGTGTATCTTTAAACATACACTACCCATTGTAATTTTAAACTTACTAAGTATAATACAAATATTAATTAATCTCTTGCTGAGTAATCTTATAGGCTCTTGATATACTCATGTCAATGTTCTTGCTATTTTTGGGACTCTATTGTGGCCATTTGTCTGGAATCGGTTCGGGACATGTTCTTTTTAATGTTAATTTTATTGAGGAGAACCACGGCGAATAAATACAGGGGAAGCGAGCTAACAGCAACTTTTTTGTCGGCCAAGAACTAACGAATCAGTAGGAACGTAGTTTTCTTTGGTGTAGATCATTTAGTAAATATTTTCGTAGACCTTTGTGATATTTGAAATTTAGAGTAGTACATCGCGGTCTGAACTTCGACCATTATAATTCCCTTCATGTCGAAAAAGACTGTCAACATGACTTTGACGTTGGATTGTTTCTTCTGGAAATACCTACAACATCTTGATCTAAGAAAAAATTAATTTCTAGCTTAATAAGCAAAAACATAGATTACCCTGAAAAAAAGCAGTAAAAGACGAAATTTGGAAGAATGTGATTTTTTGAAGGGCTGCAAAAACCACCATAAAATATTACAGCTTCAGCCATACCACCAACGCAATTGAAATAGTATGGCCAGATTATAAAAAAATAAAAGATACAAAAATATGTGCAACCAGGTCATCGTCTGAAGATGTTTTAATAAATTTGGGGCAGAGTGCTTAATGAAGAAAGGTAGGGGGAGAGAAATTGGATGTAGATGTTAATAAGGTAGAAAAGTTATTGATTCGGCATTGTTGAATACCGAGGACCATTTTCTCGCTTGGGTTAGAAACCTAAGCATTACTATACAGATTTATAAAAATCTTGTCTGCAAACCACCATACATAATTTCCCAATCCGGCTTGCAACCGTGTGATCTTAATGCTAAAAACCTTCTCTAGAATTTCTGTCGTTCGGATTCGAACTGTAGGTTCCCCGTGTTTCTGCCTTATCGCTAAGGAGAAAAATCGCGGCGGAGAAGAAGCCGATGACCAGCAGTGGGACACAAAGGCTGCCAATGAAATGAATCAAGGAAATTGTTTGTTTTCTTTTGACAGGGATATATTGTTTTGGATAGTGGATATTTCGCCAATTAAACGAGAGACAATTGGTACATTAAGTAAACAAACCACTTATACGTCGCGGAGGGATATTGCAAGAAAGTGTGGTGTAAGTACAGAGACAACAAAGAAAGTTCTCAAACTGGAAAGGGAAACTGAATCAGGTAAAGTGCAGAGGCAGGGAAAATGTATGAGGAAAAGAAATAATGTGACAGCATTTTTGAGAAGGAACTGCAAAATTGATCTTATGAAAACAAGTTTCTATTTACAGCAAGACACATTTGCCGTTGGAGTCACAATTCATCATTCGACATTGTGTAGGATGCTCGTTAATCGAAACAGGAACTCGTAGTTACTTTAATGATGGAGAAGGGGCTTGTGCGGGCTAAAATATACGAGTATATACATATATATTGCTATGTATTATTTATAAAAATAAATAATACAAAATTATCGAAATCCTACTTTTTGTTACTTAATTGACATATAAAAGCCCCGCGTTGGCTTGCGTCATAAAGATGCTATGTAATATAATTTATAATAATAAATACATAAATAAATAAATTTTTCTTTACCTCGGCTAGCTCAAAATTAAATTATATACGTTGGTTACGCCAATAATACAAATTAAAAAAGAAGGATTTATCCAACAAATAACTTAAATTTTCAAACTATTCTATCATATAGCATTATAATAATTATCTCAGGGTTAAAACTCGTGACCTCGCCAAAGATAGTCATTTAAATACATTGATAAGTACAATAGACACATATATAACTTAACTAAAGCCTTATCTGAAATCCAAAATGTTGTCGCAAAGTGTACCTCCAAATTTCCTAGAAATGCATTGACAGCAGATTCCCGCCTTATCCTGCAATAGAGCGTCACTTCTGTTCCCGTCTGGCTGCATCCATGACCTCGATCGTTGATAAAGAACTTACAACTTTTGTGAAGTGTTTTGAATTTTCCAGATTATACTTTAATCTTTTATGATAATCTCATAACTTATTACAGGTAAGTTGACTTTTCCTTATAATGAAGTAATGAATTCACTTTTAATTTTATATTCTTTAACTTTTCAGGAACATTGGAATAAATAACACAATTTGAACTTCGAATTCAAGGTTAGTTTTATTCTTTTATCAATTAAACACCTTATATCCTTTAACTTTGAAATTATATAAACATCTTTGAAATAAACTTAACCTCACAAATAGTATTCATGTAAACAAGTTGTAACCACACCCACATTTATCAAATTTCAACCTTAATGATTTAACATTTTAAATTTTTGGAGTACATGAAAATACGTGCATCTTCTTTGAGTGCTAATAACTGACTAAATCCAAAATTGACCAATTTTGGTAACTTTAGGCATACCTCAACTTAAAATGGACCAATGAAATGGCCCCTAATAATCAAAAATATAAACATATGATTTGCAACATTTTAAACGTACACATTACAAGACTAATACTTAATATTTTAAGAAACAAAATTCATATTTATAATCTTTGAAAATTTACAATTCTTTTGATACCAATTACTTTAAAATTCCTGAAAAAAAGTTTACATGTGGATAAATATTCAAATTTATCCAAAATTCATCAGATGAGCTATAAAATTACCAACTAACTAGCAGTTACAAAACCCTTCAATACAATTAAATACACACAAATACATTTTCCACATCTATTAATAACAGTATAAATAACCAAAATTCAATTATAACCTCACAAATAATATATCCCTCTAATTTCCATAATTTGCAAATAAATAACATTATTCAAATAAACAAAATTGCTTCAATACTTTCCTCATACAACAGATAAACTAATTAAAACAATACCAACATTTTAAAATTCATATTAAACTTTACACACACATATTTCTAATATGTAAAAATACAAATTTACAACAATTTAAATTTCAGGGCTCCCAAACTAGCCCAATCATCGTCTACCTAGGACATAAACTTCTCCATCAATATTCACTACGTAATATCCACGAAAACTTCACTTCGATCACTAATAAACCACATCGTAGTATCATCCGAAGATCGTAAACTACCTTTTACTCTTATTAGCCCTGGACTACTAACGCAAATGGCCTACTCATTAATACTAACCGGGCTTACGCGCAACCCCAGGTAATATCGTACATATTTTCAAATAAAGAAACTGCAATTTTTTCAAATGAACTTTATTGAAACAACACACACTTTAGATACATTTTTGGCAAATATCGTATCGATGCTCATTGCACACTGGTGCTGAACACTTAGCACAAGCAGTCTTTGTTTTTCGATCTGAAGAGCGTTCACATAAGGTACAGCGAGTTTGTTTTAGAAGTTTTATGCGATGGGGTATGTCTTGAGGTATAGTATTTGACTCTTCTCTTTGCTCGCCATTTAGAATCTTCTGAATTGCAGATTTTATCTCGTTCGTTAGTGGCTTATTCAATCTTCTTTCCATATGAAGTTTGACCAATTGTAGCCCAAGCTTAAAGAGATATTTTCTTCTGACACATCTCCTCGTTCCTTTTTGAAAAAGAACCATCGAATTGACACCTGCTTGGTCAAGCATGCCATAAAAATACCTTAGTGGCCATCTACGAGTTTTGCGGCAAACAGAATAAGTATGTACCATCTGGTCAAAAGTATCAACTCCGCCTTTAGTAGAGTTGTAGAAATTTATTATTTCAGGTTTCTTATTAGATTCGTCAATGCTTTTGTCAGAATGCATTGTGGAAAGCAATATTACTGACTTCGACTTTTTTGGAGTAAAAGAAACTAGAGTTTTGTTGTTATCAAAACCAAATTGGGATGAAAAAACTGGCTTACTTTTATTAGGAAGAAAGCTTAGTGGGATTTCCCTTAATTTTTTCTTAGGGTTCCAACAATCGTAAGCTTGTAGTCTTCAAGCATGGTTTCGGCTAAAGGGATTGAGGTAAACCAATTATCCATAGTTATATTCCTGTTAGTACCATGAATAGATCGAGACAATGTTTTAACGTAGTACATAGGAAGTGGATCTTGAGTAGTACGAGATTCTTTTTCAATATAAGGTACAGCGCTTACCATATAAAAGGTACGAGCATCACACATGGTAATTATCTTTATCCCGTATTTGTCCGGCTTTGATGCGATATAACCACGAAAAGGACATTTACCACGAAAACCCAGTAGTTGTTCATCTATAGTACAATATTCATGAGGAGTATAGTATTCGGTACAATGAAAAATGAATGAAGTCCAAAGGTGCCGAATTGGAGCAAATTTATCCTGAAGATCCCTTGTTGTCCTGTCGTCGAAGCGCAAACATGTTATTAGAAATTCAAAACGTGCTTTAGTCATTATGCATTTGTATATTTCCGGTCCGAAAACTGACCACATTTCAGCAGTACTGAGATGGCCATCCTTCCGGCAGCCGGCAATGTATAGGAAACCAGCAAGTGCATTTACTTCTAAGTTATCCGTAGGTCCAACATACTTACAGCTGTCATTATAATTTTTTCGTCTTATATCAATTTCTGTATTAGTAAAAAATACAATAGCGGTTAACATAGCGTCATCAAAAAGCAATCTCCAACAGTTCAACTCCGTTGTAACATTTCGTGCGGCCCCTTTTGTTCCAGGGATACGAAGTACAATATTTCTCTGAGGAGTACGAGATCGGGAAGGTGCTTCCTTTGACCACAAATGTCCATTTTT
>JABXWE010040627.1:0-19503 GCA_014611495.1 Limonius californicus | reverse complement strand
ATGGAATATTTTGCACAGAAAATGGCACAAAATAAACCACAATCGCAAGATCCCATCGATTCATTTTTCAAGGGAATATCGGACACTGTGAAGAAATTGCCGCTGTTGTCTCAGAATGCAATCAAATTGCAAGTTTCAAATATTGTTTTCACTGAGCAACAGAGAGTATTGCAAGGCCAGCAGCGGCAGCAGCAATATCCTATACATCATGAACCATTGACTAATGAAAATATGTACAGCTTTGGGCCACACTCAACTCTAACCTACCAATCACCACCCCAAAATAATAATTAATTGTACGTTTACTTAGAAATAAAATCTTTAGTTTTCCTTAAAGGTAGTTTCTCTCGATTGGAAATAAGTAGTACATTGAGGACAATAAATTGTGCACTGCTAATAAATTTTTTGTTCGTGGTGGTACAAATTAGAAAATAGAATAGAATAGAAATATTTATAACATAGTTTACTAACCTTATGCACACAGAAAGTCTTTCTGCAGGTGATACAGGTATGCGAAATTGTGTTCGTTCTTTTTCTATATCATTGTAAATTAAATTTAACGCTTCTTCAAAATCTTCTCTATTCATTTTGAAATAATTCCAGTACTTTTCAGCGTCATTTTCTAATTCTGCCGCCAAATTACAAAAATCTCCTTGTTCTGTCCTTCTTTTTAAAATATCGTGTACCCAATATTTTTTTCTCATTCGCTGTCTCTTCTTTTTTTTTAAACCAAATAAACAGCAAGCACTTCTCCTTCACTACTACTGGAATCCATCTACCGCGAAATTGCGGCAAAGACTGTACTTATTTGTAAAATAGTAAATTAACCAGCCCTAGTGTGTGTATAGCAAGCTACTACCAGTCACCAGCTTGAGCTGGACCAGCTCGGCTGCACCAGTCTCAGTGAAATGCAGCCTTAAGGGGGAACTCGCCGCCCATGGCTTACGGTATTTAGGATATTTCAACAAATCTACGTGGCCAATGGCGTCGAGTTTACAGGAATAATACAGTATTAATATACCCAACTTTATAATTAACAATAAGCAAAACAAACGGCGACGGAGGGTCGCATAAACAGAAAGGGGGTTCAATCCCTTGAATTTTGCAAGTTTACGCGAAAAAGGTTCTTTTTTTCTTTTCACAACACAGAGAAAAACTTGTTCATTACCTTGGCTATGGAGTAGCGAGGCCGACACAATATCGGAAGTATTGAACAGGATGATAATAAAAATCCGCAGGTACGCCCCTGAAGACTGGATTGAATGGAGTCAACGTCAAGGGCCCGAAACTTCGATGCGTTCGTCGCACCGACGATAACAGCAGAGGGACAGGAACTGGGCTCGATCTTAATCCGCCAAAGGCAATTGGGGAATTCGCCAAGAATTGCCATTACAGGGATAAAATCCAGTGTGTTTCTATAAATCCGACAGTTGTCGATGTTCTGTTTCACCCCATGGTAAAACAGCGAAACGAAGCTCACACATGAGGGACACCCATCGAAAAACCCAAACAGCGGCCCCTTGCAGCACTTAATTCATTTACGGCCCTTCCCCGAGATGGAATTTAGGAAACCCCGGAGTCATTGAAGATGTAAAACTGACTGGCGAACTAACGCGACTCAAACCTGCATTACCACCAAAATATTGCAACATAATGCGAAATATGGTTAAAATGTTCTAGAATGATTTCGGCACGTGTGAATTCTCAGAAGCGTTCGAGGCCAGGCGTGAAAAAAAAACAATATTCGGCAATCTAAGCCTACAGAGGGAACTGTCAACATAGCTCAATCTTTAAAAACAAAATAGCGAAACTGTAAGTAACATAAAACTGCAATTAAAATAACGTTTTTAATTCCTATGGAGCGGCAATTAAATTACGAAATTAATTCATATAAAGCGGCAATTTTTAAAAGAACATAACAAATTGAGTCTGTATTCCTATTTTGAAACAATTATTTCTAGTAGAAACCACAAATTAAATTTAGCTGTAGTTATTGTTTAAGAACAAATTTTTTTCTGTACTAGTAACGAAAATGAGCAAAAAAACACAGCTTTTATTTTTCGGGACATATTCCGAGGCTAAATTGGAGAAACTGAAGCTGACGTAGTGTTTAATAAAATTGTATTACACAATATTCAGGTCAGTCGAAGCAAATAATAATATTTTGACTAAATTTTAAGATTTATTTATAAAAACTGGGCACAGTACTGTTCCCTATCTATACTACTTCTTCTTCTTCGGGTACTTTATCTCTTACGAGACACAATAATCTTCTCTCCTATGCCTGTGCTGCGCGTGTAGAGTGCCACAGACATAGAAGACCTACAGCTTAACGTGGGCTCCGAACCACGGGAAATGTAAACACTTCTACTCCAGAGAAGATTTACTAGGCAGAATACCTCGCTGGTTTGCCATTGCCTTGCGAGGGAGAACAGCCGTTTATACTACTTAGAGAGTGTGAAAGTGGGAAGGCAATATAAACTGATAAAAGTAGCTTTTGCAATTTTCTGCAACCTTAACGTAACTTAGACTATTGCAGACATTGTTAGAAGTATGTACAAGGTTTACATTAACTGTAACTTGTTGGGCAAATTTTTAATAGGCAACACACCGTACAACAGCGTCTGGTTCGGTTACAGATTAACGGCAAGATTACAGAAAAATATTTACGAAACTCAACTAAACATGATAAATGGTAAAAAAAAACCAATCTCTTACAGGAATTAAAAATGGTTAGATCCCCAAGACAAGCTAGAAAACTAAAAAATAGTGAAGGTGAAGATGATGCTTGAAAACAGAAATAGTATATTAAAGTATAAGTGGATATTAAGGTCTTTAATAAAACACGCGCGATTTTTCGAGCACGACGGCGCAGCCGGAGTGCTCGAAATAGAGCAAGTGTTTTAAAGACCAGTTATCCACGAATACTTTACGCTATTTTTTTTTATTGGTACACTTTGAAATCATAAATACTTGTATTATTATTACAAAAAATGGAAATAAGAACTAAGAATGTAAAATGGTTGAATTCGTTTTGTGACATCAGATGCCTTTCGTTGTCATGGAAATGAGAAAAACAAAAATTAATTTTCAATCTGTCACATAGGATTAACTGTTGTCACTACAGTTGTTACTGGTTGTATATTGCTTTAAAATGAGTTCTAACATTGATTACTTAAATAGAAAAGCAGAATCGCGGTTAATACCGCAAAAATGGGAAGTCGCTTATAAAAAAGAATACGACAAGTTCATCAAATGGATGGAAGAGCAAAAGGTAACAGATACAGATGAAGGAGTTGTGCTTGCTTACCTTCAGAAAATGTCTGAGCAGTTTCTCGGGTTGTTGATGTTGCCATGGTAACTTTAAAACACGCGCGTTTTTAAAACTTGGATTTAAACACTCTGAGGCGTACTTTAAATAAGCAAAATGGGGTACCAATAAAAAAAAATTGTTTTTGGACATATTGTAATAGTCATGGCCCCCTATGTATAGGCATTATCAAAAATATTTTTAACTATTCCAATGAGATGAAATACATTTTGAAAGTCATTAAGGTATTAATTTAGTTAGTTTCAAAATAATTAAAAAGGCCAATTCGCGTAATAACACTATTATATGAAATAATGACATCGCTCAAATTATTTTTTTTAACTGATAGGCATGTAGAATTACACGCATTTACCTGGCTACGTTATTAGACAACCTTTCAACATGCGGCTTTTTAAAGTAGTAGATCGCATGTCCTTAATTGAAATAAGGTGCAAAAGTATGGAAAATATAGGAACTAATGATAGAAAAAAATGCTAAAAATATTGCAAAAATACGTTAAATTCAACCTGCGTTTATGCGAGATATGGACTTACTCTAGTAAATAATGTTCACCTCATTACAAACTATCAATCCTTTAAGAATATATTGCACACATCCCCAGTATCAAGACTTATCCAAATTTTTAAGATCGTAACACTGGTAAGATTCTGCAACAAATTTATTTGTGGTATACTACACGCATTGTCTTTTACATTGGCCTCATTTCGTTTTCCGACGTTCAGAGAGATGGTATTAAGGCCCAGGAGGGACAGGGAGACGAATATAATGTTTGTTGTGTATGTAAATTATTATATTTAATTTTTGATTGCCAAATCGGTTTAAGATCATCATCATCAACAGCCTTTCTGTCCCACTGCTGGGCATCGGCCTCTTCTCTGCCACGTGTTTCTCCTCAGCGCTAAGGTAGAAACACAGGGAACCTACAGTTTAACGTCGAATCCGAACGACAGAAATTCCAGAGAAGGTTTTTAGCGTTAAGATCCCACGGTTGCAAGCCGAATTGGGAAATTGTGTGTGGTGGGTTGCAGACAAGATTTTTATAAATCTGCATAGTTCTGCTTAGGTTTCGAACCCAAGTCAGAATCGACGTTTTATTCAGAAAGCGAGCGCTCTGCCAACTGAGCTACCACCACACCGGTTACCAGATACCATTTAGAAATTTAAAAAATTCTATTACTGGTAATTAATGTTTGTTTATTGAATAGAAATACATTAATTTTTGGATTATTGTAATTTCAATGGCTTTCAAAGATGTTGGGAAATTGAACCATTGATCAGTCATGACCCATGTAATTAAATAGTTCAATTAATTAAAATATAAAAATATTTTTGTAATTATACAAAATTCAAGCGGCATGTCAATTCATCTTTTGCCTGTTTCATAACCAATTATATTGGACTTCGACGCTATCTCTCCATCTTGTTTGGGGTGTGCCAACACCTCTTCTTCCTTGGGGGGATTTATCTCTTGCCACTCTTACAATTCTATGTTGTTCCATTCTTGAAATATATTTGTCCCATTCTGTTCTTCTGTGATCGGCCCAGTCTTTCAATAATAAATACAACAATATTCTTTTTTAAATGTTTAAAATAGCATGGGTACATCATATTTACACAAGTTTTGTAAGATTTTGTAAAACTCAATTATAGACACACCGTGTGTTTTGTTTGACAGTAGTTTTAAAAAAGTTTCTAAACATTTTAACATCCAAAAGAGTTATTTAATAATAATAATTTTTTGACAATTCGTAATTATCAATTAATTTCACGTTATATTGCATTTGTGGGACTACAGCGGGGTCAAATTTTATGTCCATGTAATTATTTATATTATCTGTTTCCTTTGATGATCGTAGATACATTAATTTTTAAATTTTCAACCTAATATTATGAAATTTGTATAGAATTCTACATTATCGACAGTCACATGATTATTTTGAGATGCAAAATTTTCACAAAGCTTC
Source organism: Limonius californicus (assembly GCA_014611495.1). Classification (NCBI taxonomy): domain Eukaryota; kingdom Metazoa; phylum Arthropoda; class Insecta; order Coleoptera; family Elateridae; genus Limonius; species Limonius californicus. The sequence goes on along the minus strand of JABXWE010040627.1, from coordinate 14,208 downwards.
CAACGGGAAAGCCTCACCTCTCAGCAATTTATTTGACCGTAATTCTCCGATCACTCAATATCATACACATTCCTGAACCAAATCAATATTTTCTTGGGTGACAACAGGTTTTGGTGATCCAGCACCTGGTGCATGCAATTTGAAATCCCGGGACCAATTCTTAATTACTTGATATGACTGGGTGCAATCACCCAACACTCCGGACATGTCATTATAAATTACTTGCGGGGATAAATATTTCTTAAAAAGGTATTTGATAACAGCCCTTGTTTCGAATTTTTCCATTTCAACAAAATCATCAGTACCACAGTAATATTAAATGTATAACTTTTATAAACAAGACGATAGGCACCTGCAACTTGGCATATATTAATGTCAATATCTGAAGTTTGTAGGAAAACAATTATTCGCTTCTCAGTCAATGTTAGGTACCTACAATATTTGATGAACCATTCTCTGCTTATTTTTCACTACATTCCAGTTATTTTTTTTTATTATATAGTATTGTACTGTATTTGCAAGAGCGAGATCCAGGACGCGGTTTTCCAGGCATCTCTAAGCACTGCACCCATCATTGGCTAATTGTACACCCTTACTATGAATTTTGTCTATCTGGGGTAGTTCCAATCCCAGTAGTGATTTTTAACGAGTCACACATCGTAGTGACACGGGACCTACGGCTTTACTTTTTATCTGACAGCAGGTGCACTTTCAGATTTTTCTCCTCTAGAAAAATCTCACCAACCTCCGTAAAGTTCGACCCCGCGTCTCTTGGATCTAAATGCAAATGCGGTAACCATTAGAGCAAAAAGTAAATTCATCAAGGGTGCTTATGGAATTTTGAAGTCGTGTGTTACAGCAGCACAAAATAACAGCCTTCTGTAAACGTCTGTTGGTAAAACAGAGACCTTCTAGTAGTATTAACGTCACAACCTCACTTTAATAAGAACATTTTCCTTGTTCAGTTTTTATTATTAAATAAAATAAAGATTAATAAATTCACAAGCAGTTAATATAATAATTATAAAGTGTCACAAAAACTGTTGAATTGTAACTGTCATAGACAGTTTATTGTTGTGTGATGTTATGATACACATGACTTCAAAATTCCATAGGCACCCCTGATGAATTTACTTTTTGCTCATACTATATTTAGTATAACTCTCATCTAATGATTATTAAGGTATTTAAGTATTAAATTTAAAAAATTTAATAGCACTTCTTCCCACACATGAGCCTTCGAAGACTTCTAGAAACTGAATGAATTATATGTCAATCTGAGTTTCTGTACACAAATTTTAGACATATGAAGATAAAGATTAATTCTGACAGTTGATTTTACATTGTATTGCGTTTTTAGCACTAGAATAGTGTCGCATGTTATTTCGATAAACAAATTTAAAGTTTTTCACCAACTTGCTTTCAATCCATTGAATTTTTAAGGTCCAATATCTCTCTAGCTATAAAACTAGATGGAAACCAAAAGTGCTGTCTATAAAAGCGAAGTATCCATTTCAGCAATTCAAGCCGCATCTTCCGCTTCGCTTCTAAAAGGGTCGCACTAAACGCCCGAAGTGAATACGTGCAACTGTACTAGACCCAAATTATAATTTATGGTCCAAATTTTTGTAGTTATGAAAATTATAGGCTCGAAAGATGTGTAGGTATGTACCACGTATAGGTTGAAATTAATGGAACCGTCAGTCAAACGCCTTGTTTCGTTCCTTCTCTCATCCAAACCGAATTTTTTCCGCATAGGTGCAAAACGAACTGGAACAAACATCTTTATTGATCGAATCATTTACCATCTAGTTGAACAATATTTTTAAGCCATTGCTTAATTGACCTGTTCTAGTAAATATGTTCTCTTCGTCGCTGGTGCCCACCTTCATTTATGAATTATGACCTTGAAAGACACGCGGAAGTGCCTTAGAAACCAGACCCAACTGTTATACTTTCAAGGCTTCTAAGAGCCGAAGAAGGGTTTAAAAGGTTATTTTAATTGCGTTTGTAATATGATCCTCATTTTTTGGAACTACCTGTAAAATTCCTGAAAATGTGTGTTTGGTATTTCCCGTCGTGCAGCCGCCTCCGAAAGTAGGTAAACAGATGGTTTTATTTGTAACGATGTTATTTTAGACGAAAAAATATGTTTTAAATAGCTAACGGTACATCCAGGGAGAGTAGCGGGATGTGAGAATTTGCTCCGTTTATAAAAGCCTTGCTACCTGCGAATTAAGGCACAGGAATTGTGTTCAAACCTGTAATTTCTCGGAATTCTAAAGAGCAGATGCTTGGAGGGTGATGGATTGTGTTATTGAAAACGAAAGAGGTAGAGGTGGAGCTCTGTCGGAAACGGCTTATTGATTTTCTGGTTTATTTGATAAGCGGCTGTACATTTGCAAAAGGAATTTTCTGCTCGGATTAGTTGCAGAGTTTCTAAGGATTTTGGTAATTTCAGTTCGAAATTGCCAGGAATTGAATGTTTTAGAAGCTATGGGTAGTTTTAGAAGGGAACGATTATATCAATTTTCCTCGAATCTTATTGGAAAATTCTTTGGCAGATTGTAATTATACTTAAGAAGACTCGTAATATAATACTGGAGAATCTCAGGATTCAAGAAAGATGGTTTGTCAACATTTCAGATACAAAAAATTTTAAATTTCTGTCAAATAATAGCTTGCGACAAATTCTCTTTCCATGGATGATGTTAACTGCAATCTACTAGAAACCAAACCTTTATTGCGCATATTGGAATGTACATATCGTACCAATAATTGGGTTTACATTAGTATAGCATTACCCGTGAAGAAAACCTTACTGGGGAAGAGATCTTCCGGGAAAACAATAAACATTTACATAGTTAGTTAGTAGTTACGCATATTTACAAAGTACTACACTTGCATCTCGCCACAGCTTATTTGTTTGTTATTGAAATTACGATATTTAGTGGAATAGTTAAAGCCGTTACAAGTCAATTATTCAGAATAGATGGTGATATTTTTTAGATTCAGCTAGATTCCGGATAAGAAACAGTTGGGGTGTAGCAGAACCATATTATTTGATAGCAATCGAGATCTTCATGCGTGTTATTATTTATTTATATATGCATGATCATTAGAGAGATTGGGATGGATGAGAACAGCGCGAAATAGAGACCGATCGAGACCAACATTGAAATAGATGAGTCTAAGTAGAAGAAGTCATTAATCAGTTACTGAAAATGGCCGATATAAGTTAGTAGTTCACTTAATAAGGAAACGTGTAATAAGAAAAGATGTGTAAACGTTCTCTGCAACTTTCCATATTTACTATATGTAACTTTTTAATGTATTTCATAGAACAGAGTATTTTACCACATATTAATAAGTAACTATATCACATTCAAAATTAGTCTGAAATAGTAGATTCTCAGTGTTTATGTAAAACGGATTCAGAATTAAATATGGTAATACATTGTATATGAACGCTTTTGTATGTGCAATGTCTTAGTTAAATAGTACTATGAAGTGCGCATTCTATGTGTTTGCTAGACTTGTTATACTGTAGGGGCCTCGGTGGAGCAGGGCGAATACGCACTGCCACTCGAGATTACAGTGAAATGCGGCCGATCGGCCGCGTGTTCGAATCCCGGCTGAGCCGATCAAATATCACTTAGTTAAGTTTAGGGTACATGTTGCATGAATGGATAGTATGAAAGCGACGCCCGCACCCCCCTGAAGAAATAAAAAAAAAAGACTTGTTATACTCTGTTATCTAACTGAATAACTTTTCCATGACTTTAATGATCAGCCTTTGTTTTAAAGTCCCATATATTTTTTTTAATTTTTATTTTTCCTGATGTTTTATGTCCCTAACCTATGAAAGACTGTCTTAATTACTTCAACCTTGCTAATCATTATGTCATTTAGAATTTAGTACTGTATTCATAACCTGCCAGAAAATGCTACATAACAAAGTATCAGTGTCTTAAAATTACTACTTACAGTCAGAGCGTCAGCTACTTTGTTTCTCGTAAATGTATGGTAACATTCTTTTTTAAAAGAATTCGCCTAAAAAACGCTGTACGTAGCCAACGGGTGCAGCTAATTTACTACGAAGATACTCTGGTTGTTCTGAATGGGCGAGCTCTAGGAGTATTAACATTATAGAAATTTTTATCTAAAAAGTACAGAGGTTTCTTCTTATACAGCAACTGCTCTGCTTAAAAGTATAAATGCGCCAAAACTGCAATATTATAACTAAATTTAAATTCTCATTTTGTACAAATGTGTATACTGGAGTTACATTATCACTTCATTGTTACTCATTGTGGTGTATGATAATATAAACCAATGATAGGTTATTGTTGGCTAAGTTAGTAATACACAGGCGATTATGACAGCTTAGTTTAAAAAATGACAAACATTTGTAACGTAACCGGATTTTGTTTGAACATGTACAAGTTTGCGTAAAATTATTAAATCTGGTTAAATAAACAAATGTAGGATTTAATACTTTTGTCGTACTCGTTTGTACACTTATAATTATTTTAAATTAAATTATTATTCTATTTACTTAAACAAATATGATGATTTTATTTATTTTTTTATAATAAATAAAATACGCGTGGAAAGATTTTTAAAACCATAAAAAAATTCTTTTGAAAAATTTTTTAATATATTTTAATTAGACGTAGAACATCCTGGATGAGTAACATCAGAAACTGGACTGGCCTGAACAGGGAAAGACTTATACACACAGCCAGAGATAGATGGAGATATACCATATTGTTAGCCAACCTCAGACCTTGAGACGGCACCAAGAGAGAGAAAGATATAGTAAACTTAGGGTTGATTTATTTGTTGAACTATTAAGAATTACATGGAATACAATAAAATTACAAATAATGTAATTTATGCATTTTCCTATGCATAAGGAGCTTACAACCAAATTAATCTTCAAAAAATTTGTAGTCTTACCAGGACCGCATTAAGGTTAAATGACATTTGAATGTTTTCTTTTGTGGTACTTCTTTCTAGTACCAATGATTTTGCTTTCTACCTTACAGGGTTTTTCGTTTTATAAATTAATATTATATATTCGGAATATTTTGCTTTGCAGGGGTGAACTAGTCCAATATTTGAATGGTTAAAATATACAGTGTCGTTCAAAATTAGTATCCAAAGCGTTTTAGAAGTCTAGGTCTTCTGTTGTTTATGCCTTCTTTAAGGTATTTTCAATCGACAGAAAATTAGTCGTGATTTGAATGTTGGCACTACTAACGAAAACATGTTGGTTTGCATGTATTTGCATACAAGGCAAACATTTGGGTGGAGCCAGGATATCGAAGTAATAAAAAGGGATAGGAAAATTGGCCTTCAAACAGTTCGTTCTAGCTTTACAGCCCATAGCTTTGCTCCTGAAAGACTTACCCCTTCCTTCCCACGTGTTTTCATAAAGAGTATATCCAAAATGGTATGATTACTCTTTCAACTAAACTTCATTTTAGGAGTAATTTTCCTAGGGAATAATATTTAAACCCTACAAAGATCTGAAAAATATATATATTAGGCAACATCTTTATACAGTGCGTTAAAGAATTAGTCACGGTTGCTCTAAAAAATTGATGGAAAAATTGACAGATTCGCTCCGTTTGTTCTACAAGTGGTTACGATTTAGATTTAATATTAGGATTTCACTCTATATTTTATTGTTTTGATACCCTAAATTTTACAAAGTTCTCAATTATCTTATTTTTCCCCCTGAGCCGCGCTTGCTTGTATTTTGTTTATACTTTCAAATGAACTCATTGTTTTGAGTTGTAATTGTTAGAAGTTTAGTCTGCCCCTAATAATAGACCGGATGAAAGGGCAGTGACGGTTCCACGTTTGTTTTTACCGGGTTGGCAGTTTACCAATACATTACCAAAATAATAACTCAAGAAAAAAGAAATATGAATTTCTGAGCTATTTAGAATTTTATTTCGAGAAACTTGCTCGGTGGACTCTGGATGTGACTTATACCGTTTCTAATAACCTACCATAACCATAAAATTAAGACCTTGACTAAAATTTAGTGTTATTTATGGCAGCGTCTCCGCTGTACTTTCGGTAATTTGACAAGTAAATTTAGGGACTGTCGTTCGCTTTATTGTACCTCTGTGAGGATTCCGGTCGGGCTCGAAATCAAAAGTTGGAGGACATATTGCTGTATATTTACTGAGAAAGTACTATTTTTGGGAGCTCTACTTTGGCTGCACTCAACACTACAACGATTTATAAATTTGCTTTTCTTTATTTGATTTGTTTACAAAATCACAAAAATACAACGCGGACTACGTGATGCTTCGTCGGTCTTTGACTTACGTTGTATTGGATTTGAGTTCAAAAAACAAAACTAAAATTTCGTATTTAAAGAAAACAGCCAGCTAACCTATACATCTAATTGTTTACTTTGTAATTGAAATTACGTTGCACCAACTTAACATAATAATTAACCTTGCAGTTGAACCAGCAGACGTGGTTTACCAAATTATTCGTACATAATTATCTTAAACAGTATCTACTGTACAACAGGTAATTTTCAAATGCAAATTGGAACTACAAACATTTTTCCTGTTGCTGTTTGAAATAGCTAGAGAATGCGGAACGAATATTAGATCTAATGAGAGAAACAGTGGAAGTTGAAATGAGTAGGGGTTATACGTTGAAGTGAGTGTAAACAAGAATGGATAGATTTTAATATAATTGGGTATAATATTTTCATTGTTGGTGTTAAGAACTATATATACACATTGCCTCGATCAATAAAATACGTTTTCTAGACCATCTTTCACATAATTGAAACATAGCTTGAATGATTTTTGAAAAATATTATGCACAATTTCATGGGGATCACAGCTAAATATGGAAAAAACTAAATACATGGTTTGGGGGATTGGGAAACAGAACATAATTATTTAGTCTTTATAACAGTCGATGGAAAGGACGAAAGGGATATACTATAGACTAGAGGTTATCAAGAAGGAAAAAGATCAATAGAGCACTAGATCCGATACTACGGAACAAAGCAGTAGCAAAAACGACAAAAAAATTATTGTACAGGGTTGGGCAAATGTACGGAACAATGCAAATATCTGTACTACGGCAACCGCGATTTCTACAAAATTTTCTGCATGAAGGTTCGGATATATGTCAGATACTGTGATAGTATTGGCGGTTTAGAAGGGCTTTCGGTTTAACCGGAAATGATTTTTATTTTTAATAGAATACCCTGTATATTTTCTCATTTATCGATTGTTTTGTTGTTGCGTGTTCGACGATATAATGTCTGATTCATTTATTTTTAATAATTCTAGTGATATTAAAAAACACACTCGACAATAATGCTTCGTAATTTGTTTTATTACCTTAGCTACACATGGCAACAAAACAATGAAAAGCAAACCAATAACTTGAGAAGATGCTTGAAATGACCACGGTAAACTTCTTGGTTTTGTAATTCTGAGGGCACTTTAAAGCCGTCGGTCCCGTCTGCCACTGTGGTGGTAGTCGTCAGGTCAAGTCAGAGGCGCTAGTATAACCTGGGATCTCTAATACCACCACGGAATATGAATACCGAATGGGTGGAAAATTAAAGCAAACAACAGGTAAAGGGCTGTAGAAAACTGGCTTGTATATAAATATATAGTTTCCTTCGGGGTTATATCGTCTACACCCTCTTCTGTTGCTATCGTCATAAGATGAAATAGCTTTCCTCCATTCGTTACGGTTTAAAACTAGTTCTCTGCAATTGTTAACAATGGCGCGCGCAAATGTCGTACATTCTCAGTTTTATAGATTTTACTGTGCATATATTAATATTTTAGCACAAAGCACAAAGGGCAGTGATATAATTAATAATGACGGAATTTAAAATTTCTAAAAATTATATCATAAATATGTCTGCCTTCCGTTTCTGGTTCTAAATTAATTATAAAATGTTATCTTGGATAAAATTTTAATATACTGTATGATGTAATTTTTGAAAAATAAATGAACTATTTCAATACATTTTTCATCACAAGTACGTGATTGTAGGCCTGGAAAGCATCTGAAGAATCCCGGATAAGCGGAACAACGAAAAAAGCAAGACATTTTACAATACAATAAATATTTGAGATAAAACGACACACGAAATAGAGGTGAAGGTGAAATAGAATGACTTTTGGGGACTTCCTTATTCCTGCTATATTTTGTATAAAGATTTCAACTTTTAGTTCGCCAAGTTACTGAACGCCAGCGTCGGATTTATAATTTATCCTTGTTTAGCCTGCATTTCCTCGCATAAGACTATTACACTTCCACTTTATTCCAACTTGGTAACCTTAACTCAATATTAACTAGCCTTGTTTTAGTTGGATATATTAACGAAAGGTATGGAAGCAGCATCTATATAGATAAAATGTATAATTATAGTGGTCTTGTGGGTCTTGCAACGTTAGTACTATATAAAAAATAAATGTACTGGGGTAAGTTACCAGAAACAGTAGAGGAAACTTCTAAGTGTTTAGCTTATTTTTTTTATGAAAGAAAATGAACTTTTGTGTAGAAAAATCTGAAATTTTGCTTGTTTAGCACTTCAGACCAGACTAGAAAATATTAGTAGGGTATCATCCTCGTCGTCGTTTTGGAGACGCTATTTTCAGAAATCTTGAACCATCTGGCTGCAGGTTCCTGCAATATAAATGCAGTCTAAAATATGATGTGTACACGCGTGTCTTATTTATACTTTCTATCGTAGTTAACGACCAGTTAGATTTAGAACGCGAGCCTATATCAGAGACGTCTATTTTAATTTGGAGCGTGATAATTTCGCCTCCGATTCGATCTTATTCCTATGTTACTTACGTCTTGATTCATGTTTATACCTACTTGTTTGCAATAGCTAAAATGATAGTAGTATCTTTACGATAGAAAGGAGACGCATGTTTGAGTCACTATGCATTTTTCACACCTGATAGATCTGGCTCTGAAGTGTTTGTGATTAAATTCTTATTCGAAAATTTAAATTATGCCCAGTATCAGTCAAAACACTCATCATATTGTAATTTGTCTGAGCTACGAGGGGAGTTCCAAATATTTCTAATTCAACTAGATTGGAGAAACAACACAATAACGACTTATTTTTTTTTATTTAGGACGAAGCTACTTAGAACTTATTTATTACCGTGTCCACATCAGAATAATCCAGATTGCTTCTACCGTTGAATTGTAGCTTAAAAATTTTAAATAGTTGAAAACAGTTAGTGGTAAACTACGAAAATCATCAACCAGAAATGACGGCAGCTGCAACTTTGAACTTGGGCAAGAAGGCGTTGTCGTGAAGCAGTAAGATTTTAGCAGTTAACTTACAGGAACGGTTTTCCCTAATTTTGTCACGGAGTTGCATTTCAACTTGGCATAATATTCTTCAATGACTCCTTGTAACAAGATTTTAACCGTTCTAGATGTTTTTTGGGTATCAAAGTACTTATTACTGCGTCCATTGCATAAATTTTGCATTACATTTTAAAATAATTGCAAATCGTTCGGGGCTGAACTTTGAAAATCCATATTCATGGATAGCGGCAGTTGCAACTTTGGACTTATGTGAAGAGGCGTTGTCGTGAAGCAGTTTAGTAGTACAGTTCCCATAGCAAGCTAACGTAATATTTTCCAATGCATTCCTGTAATAAGATTAATCATTCCAGATGTTTCTTGGGTATCAAAATACTTATTGATTATTGTCGGCTAACGAGAGTATATGAGGGGGCTAAAGTAATCCGACGACAATACCGCATCCACTTTGAAATAATCCAAAATGGTTCTACCTTTTAACTGTAACTTTCAATTTTTTAAATAATTGCTAATAATTAACAATTATTGAACTTGGAAAAGCGTCAATCAGGAATGACGGCAATCGCTATTTTAGACTGGTACGAAGAGGTGTTGTCGTGAAGCAGTAAAACTTTACCAGTTGACTCACTGTAAAGGTTCTCCATAATTGTGTCACAGAGTTTCCATATCAAGTTGGCGCAGTATCAAATCAAAGATTTTTTGTAATGATGTTATAAACATTCTAGAGCTTTCTTAGGTCTCAAAGTACTTATTATTACCGCATCCACTTCAAAATAGTCGAGAATGCTGCTCCCTTTTAATTGTCGCATTAAATTCTTAAGTACATAATTGCAAATGGTTACGAGTTGAAGTCTGAAAATCACAAATTTGGACTTGTGCGAAGAGGCGTTGTCTTGAAACAGTTACACTTTTAGCATTTAACTTACAACAACGGTTTATCATAATTGTGTCACAGATTTTCTTTCTCAAGCTATGTTTCCAATGACTTCTTGTAACGAGATTTAAACCATTCTAGGTGTTTCTTGGATTTCAAAGTAGTTATTATTACCGCACCAACGTCAAAGTAGTCCAAAATATTTGTCCCTTTTAATTTTCGCATTAAATTTTTAAACAATTGCAAATTGTTAGATGCTAAATTTTGAAAATCACAACTTTGGACTTGTGCGAAGAGGCGTTGTCTTGAAGCAGTAAGGCTTAGTTGTTAATTTACAACAACGGTTTTCCACAATTGTGTCACGGATTTTCCTTATCAAGCTACATTTGTAATAATCTCCAATGACTTCTTGTAACGAGATTTAAACAGTTCTAGGTGTTTCTTGCGTCTCAAAGCTCTTATTATTACCGTGTCAACTTCAAAATAGTTCGAATGCTTCTCCCTTTGATTGTCACATTAAATTCTCAAATAATTGCAAATCGTTAGGGACTGAACTGAAAATCACAACTTTGGACTTGTGCGAATAGGGGATGTCTTAAAGTTGTAAGACTTTTTAGCAGTTAACTTAACAACAACGGTTATCCATAATTTTCTATATCAAATTAGCGTGATATTTTCAATCAATCAGTCAAAATCAAATCTTTTTAGGATCCCAAAAATTTACGTTATTCTTTTACCTACTGCTAGATGAGAACGAATTATTCTACGACAGTGGTTTCATCAGCGATTTCAACGTAGGAGAAAAATTATCCATCCAATATTCTACTCATTTTTTGCATATTGAAAACGGAAAGGGACCTCAGCATCCACCTTGCATACGGTTTTAGTAGATGATAATAACCATGCAAAATCTATTCAAGTGTACTAAAAGAAACAGCAATTTCTGTAGCTATTTCTAGCAGTCCGTGATTAGCAAGAATATGTGCGATGTTGTCATTTGTGGTCACTTCTGTTGGTTTCCGTTGCCTGGGTTAATCTATCATAGATTTTCATCCTCGATGGACCGCTGCTACCCAAACTTTGGATCTATGCGTGGATGCGTTCGTGCCGTACATATTTTGGGGTTGTTTAATTTCGTTTGGAGGAACGCCTTGCAGTGTCAAAAATTTAATGACTGCTCCCTGTACAACACGCTCGTCTTTTATTTTCACATACAATTGATTCAAGGAAAATGTATAAGTTTTGCCTGTATAACCGCGGTTAATGAAAATGTGACCTGTGTGTCAAATGAAGGTTTGAAAAATTAATGACTTACCACTTTACGCTGGATAATTTTGGAACTGCCCTCGTACTCTGGCGTTGGATTACTAAATTAGAAATATCTCCCTTCTCTTCTGAAACTGAAAATTAAACAGGTGCTGCAAGCAACGAAGGACGAAATTATGAATATACACCACAAAATGAATTAAATTAGTTGAGTTTAAGAATAATGAATTATTAAGTGGGGGCAGGTGGGAAATTTAGGGGTGACGCTGTGTAGGGTCAATAGCATGCTTTTGGTCCTTGAAGTTTTAATTGTTGGCGTTTCTTTTGTTGCCAGGCTGACTGCGATTAATGCAAAGTATAAAAACAGAATTGTACACTTATTAAGTGCACTTACGCCGACCTGAAAAATCCTATGGAAATTGCAAGGCGTAATTGTTTTCTTGCAATTTTAATGCTTTGTCTATGTCGAAAGAAATAATTTAAGATTACGATAGACCGTGTCAAGCTTTATTTACTTAACTCGGCCATTGTTGTAAATCCACAATCAAAACAAATTACATTTTGTTCCGTTTACAAAATAATGCTGGTTCAGGTTTAAGAAATTTTCGAATATTCCATGGTTCCAAGAACTTTAAATTTATGACAACCTGAACATAAAGTGAAAATGGGTTCAGCCCGTTCAAAATAGAGTTAACCACCTTAAAAGTAAAAGCAAAAATATCCACCTTAGCTAAGGCCCTTTTTGTAGATACATTTTTATTGCTCAATTGTTACGTGAATTTCCAAACCAAAAAAAAAATGTTCTCGACTACATCTTTTTCGTGTGCCAGTTTTACGGTGTGAATGAACTTTGTTGATTAAATTTAATCTCTAATTTAATTGTGGCAAGTTAATAAAAATATTGTTCGTATTTTTTGGGATTACAACCAACAACCGTTTTGTTGTTTGTTGTTGCAAATGCGGAATGCTATATCATGCAACAATGTTTACGTCTTGAAAATGTTTAGATGCTCAGATAAATCTACATTCCTTGCAGAAAAATAATATTTTACGCAGAATTCCGTAAACATTGGGCTTGCCATCGGAAAACTGTTCTCGTGGCAAATAAATATAGGATAACGTAGGTACTGTTTTAGCTTTAAAGTTGACCTATCTTTCTGCTGCCACTTTACACATATACCGATAAATTAGTACCTACACCATTTAAAATAATGGCTCAACTCATAAATTCCCACCCTGTATAATTCTACCACTTAGAAATAGTTGGTAAAAGCAGGAAAAATAGCCATGGAAGAAATCGGCCAGAAAAATTGGGCTCTCTTGTACATTATATTAGATATAGTTTGATGAAAATTAACTTAGTCAGTTTAAAGTTCAGTTAAGCTAAAGGTATGTGTTGGGGTATAGTTCCTTACTGGAAAAATGTAACATTTCGAAAAGAATTCCCAGAAGTAAAAAAATACGTTGGTTTACTCTAAGTTTAACTGAAGACGGATTTAAGTGATTATTATCGAAAGTAAGGTTAAGTTAAAAATATGTTCGGGTTAAAGTTTGGTAAGGTTGGGGTATAGAAGCTATATAAGGTTCGATTACAGATAATGCAGAAAATATGTAATTTAAAATGAAAAGAAATCCTAAATATCTTGCTCAGAAATAGAAAGATTAATTGACATTAGGTTAAAGTTAGATAAAGTTTACTTAAACTTAACTGTAGTTAAAGTTTAGTTACAGGAAAAAATATAATGTTAAACATAGTAACGAAAGAAACTCATCCTAAAATACAAATATTAGTTAGTTTATATCAAATTAAAGTGATGTTGAGTTAAAGATAAGTTGTTTTGATGTTGGTTTTGCTTGAGGTTAGTAAGATTAAGTTAAAAATAGGTTTAATTAAAGTTAAATAGGGATAGGGTATGTTAAGGTAGTTGGATCGCAGTTAAACTAGAAAATGTGTAATGTAATATGAAAAGAAATCATGAAAACATTGCTAAAAAATAGAGAGACTGATTAATTTACATTCGGTTCATGTTAGATAAGGTTTAGTTTCAAGTTAAATGAAGTTAAAGTACAGTTAATATAAAGTGTAAAATAGTCACAAGGAAAATAGTCCAAAAATTAAAAGGCTGGTTAGTTTACATCAAGTTAATTAAGATTTTGGATTAAAGTTAGTTAATTTTAAAATAGAAGTTCAAATTAAGTACGGTTTAGTTAAATTAAATTATGTTAGGTTAGATTGCAGTTAAGTCTCCGGACACTATAAAAGAAGTAAATAATCATGAAAACTTTGCCTCAAAATAGACGTTAGGTTCACATTTCAGCATGTTAAGTTACAATAAGGTTAAGGTACATTAGGTTAAATAGAGGTTGGTTTTAAATTAAATAATCTAGATACGTTAAATTAATTATGGGCTTAAGATAGATTAGGTTGGGCTACAGATAATTCACTGGAAAAGATGCCATACTGAAAATGGTCTTGGGAAAAATCATCCACAAAAGAAAATATTTGGGTTTCGTGAGGTTTAACTGATGATGAGCTAAAGTAAAGTTAAGTTAAAAATAAGTTATATTCAGGTTAAGTAAGGTTAGGGCATATTAAGTTAATTTATGTTTCATTACAGTTAATTCAGAAAATATGTAATCTAAGATGAAGAGAAATATTGCTCAGAAATAGAGAGATTTGTTAATTTACATTAGTTTAAAGTTGGATG
>JABXWE010040626.1:0-10732 GCA_014611495.1 Limonius californicus | reverse complement strand
CTGCGACGGTTTTCGAGAAAAAAAATTAAAAACGATTTTCTGTAATTCGCTAGACGAAATTAAAATTTTTAAAATGGTCTAGTAGGCTCTGGCTTTATTTTTATAATCTCATGTTTCCATTAATTTTGACAGTTTAGTCGGCACTACCTGTTAAAAATTAAAGCTGGGATGACCCGGGTTTTGCAGCAACGATTTATTACAATACAAAAAACCGAAACAATAACCATAACAAGGGAACTACGTTACAAAAATTGTTGAAAGTGACCTCCTCCAACCCTTATACATGCCCCCGCTCTTCTTCTGATTGATGCCGTACTCTTTCGAACACCCCCGGAGTATTTCTTACGGTTTCAAATGCATCTAATATTCGATTTCGTAAGTCATCAACGATATTCATTGGTGTTGTATACACTAGAAATTTGAGATGCCCCATAGGAAAAAAATCTAGGCTATTTAAGTCAGGGGACCTAGGGGTCCATCACTGAGGTCCACCCCGCCCTATCCAAATGGAAACATGAGATTATCCAAATAAAGCCAGAGCCTACTAGACCATTTTAAAAATTTTAATTTCGTCTAGCGAATTACAGAAAATCGTTTTTAATTTTTTTTCTCGAAAACCGTCGCAGATACGAAAAAACTACAGGAAAACAAAAAGATTCTAAACAAAACAGGAAACTGATTTTGTATTTTAGAATCTACCAGCGGCGCACCGCAAAAAAGTTCAGGTGGAGAAAAAGGGGCATGACCCCTGAAAAAGTACCTCCCTGTAGATTTTCACAACCATTTGGCACTCCCAATGATGTAAGCCCTGCAGCGTAACCTGTATTCAAAATTTGAGCTAAATATCTCAAAAACTACAGGAGCTATAAAGAAAAAACTAAAAAAAACTTGAAATTTTAACACCCCGTAGATCAGTAACGAAGCGTTTGCGGACCTATGTTTATATGAACTTTTAGTCATGAAATAAGCCAAGGAATTACCTCCTCCCGTATGTACATGATATTTAGGAACACCCTGTATATAATATGTCTTAAAAATAGGTTTCATAACCTCAAAATCAAACGCAATTTATTGTGATGTGGAAGCGATTTTCAAATGACATTGCCTTTCAAATTTTGTATTTTCCTTTCAATATTTCTCCTGTCTTAGCAAAAATTACCCCATCAAAATATTTGCATGACTAACGCACCATGAGTTATTATCACATTAAAAAAAAAAAAAAACGATCAGCACAGTAACCCAGATAGCTAATTGGCGATCAGGGTGATTCCGGGCCGCTCCCGGCACCGTCCCTGTCCCGATGCAAGGATTTCTTACAATCCCCAAGAAAGAACGGCAAAAAATGCCCATCACCGGAGTCTCGTGCTCTAACGGCAGATTAGATTCGACCTCCTCCTCTGGAGGTTGCATCTACGTAGGTCGCAGCGGGCGCGAGAGCCAAGGGCGAAGGTTTTAGCCAGAAGTGCGACGGTCAGAGAGCGTCGAGGTGTAGGGTGAGTGGTCATCTGGGTGGGCACGTGGGGTCGTGGAGACCTTCGCCGGCCGGTCAATGCGAGCGCGCTCTTCCGCGGAGCGACCTCGCGTTCCGAGGCTGCTCTTGGATATATAACTCACTGTGCCCGCGCGCCCCGTCCAACACACTTCTTCGACTACCGACGGTTACGTTGTTCGTCCACCTGTGATCACCACCATGAGATTAGTTGTAAGTGACTTGCTTCTAAACTCGATCTCGATCGACTTTGGCTTTGCCTTTTCTCATCCTCATGTGTTTTCTTTTGCGTTTGTCGGATGCAGTGCTTCTTGGTGCCGGGCTCGTTTCCATTTTAACCGATTTACTATGTAATCGATCACAATCCAATACGTTTATCGGGACTTTTTTGGAATGCATTGAGAAAACAAAGTTCTTGGTGCTAGTGTTCAGTGTTGCCTTTGATTACTGGAAAAAATTATTGTGAAGGATAACAGGGATATTTAACCTAAAGTTTAAATTTTTTGTTCTGGTGTTTTAAATGGGTAAAGCTAAAAAACAAATTAAACGAAATTTGTGATATCTTTGCGATTCCTTTATATGGCAGTAACTATAGATACCCAAACTAATGAGTAGTAAAATATAAATGGAAGAACGTAGAACTAAATATCCAGTTTGAAAATTTTGTAGACTCTAGTATCTATCAATAATGATAAATAACCGAACTCAGACTTGGTAACCCATAAAGTTTGTTTTTTAAAGGTAGGGTTAAATAGTAACCCGATCAGATATTATTTTAAAATCAATAATTTTTATTTTTTTACATCGGTAATTCTAAAAATCCTAAACTTTTTTTCATTACCTCGTGTTAACCTACCAAAGTTACATTTTATTTACCCACTTTCATTGGATCCAATTAAACAGATAATGTTTCAATATGACAGAATAAAAAAATAGATTTGCTTGTATATAATCGTTAATTGAATATGTTGTTGAGAAAGAAATGAAGGTGAAAACGCTGAGACAAAAGGGCGTTATAATGCTGAAACAAATGGCGGTGGCTCAAACAAAAGAAAGTGAACGCTTAAACAAAAACATGCGAGGACTAGCAGGGGATCGGTGTAAGAAAAACGTTTTCGAAAAATTAGTACCTGATAAAAATAATAAAAATAATTAAGATTAAATTTATACGTAATAAAAGAAATTTGGAATGAATGCAAAAAACAATCTTCTCCGGTTTCTTAATCAGTTATCACAAAATAAACAACTATTTATTTGAAACATAAATCCATTAAATATCAATGTATTTTCAGCAAGCTTATTTATCGAATACTTACAAGTGGAACGTCCTTTACTAGTTCCAGTAACAAAAAACGAAGCTCTTGCACGAAAACGCTAAACCAAAAGGCGGTATTAGTGCGGAAACAAAAGTATGTGACAACACTCAAACAAAAGAAGACCATAATTTGCATGGGTTTTAATATCATTATTAATCTGAACATTATTATATAATATTATCAAAATTTAAAACAATTTTTAATAAACGTTTTTTTAGAATAACTGAAGACCATTTTCTCGGTTATCTTTATTATTTGTTAAACAAACAGATATTTATTTGTAACTAAAAGTTGATAATCTCTAGTTTCTAATCAATTTTCGAGTATAATTAAGTGTAAAAAAATAACAATGCGATCTCCTTCGGGTTCCCCAAAGCATTAACCTATACCGATATGGTGTAAGAAATTGAAACCTGGCAAAAACTAAATTTGCAACTTAAAAAATGCATTATTTAGAATGAACGAGAAATATTTTTTTAGCTTCTTAATTAGTTGTGACAGGAAAAATAAAATTATATAGGTTATAATTCAATTTTTTTTAGCTCTGAATTTGTTCGCATTCAGATTAATTTATTTTTGCAGGGCATTTTAAGTGAAATTTTACCATGTTTCAATAATTAATCAATACATATTACAAAAATAAGAGTTTTAAGAATTTAAATAGATTTTAAAACCCCATTCTTGGGTAAGTTCACAGGACATTAAATTATAAATCATTTTCGTTGTATAATGGATTTGAGAATTTTATTCAAGAATAAATTAATTTTATTGAGATGTAATTTCTTAATTAAACAGCATAAAATGCAGAAACATCACCGAGAATTAATTCCTGAATGGATCTGCATTTTTTGCGGGAAATTTCAAACCAATTTGCACCAAATGCGTAAATTCCCGTCACGCGGGCTAATTTCTCCAAATATTTTAATTAATTTGACGCGCAGACCATAAAGCGCTTTTACTCAACGTTTTAATATTCTAATAATGCAGCTTGAGATTCTTTGTCTTACAAACATTCATATTAATCCGTCGGAAGTTGGAAATTTGAAATATGCTTTAAAAGGAACAAGATTGAGGTTTTCCTGATAAGTCACCTTCGTGTTAAAAAATAAAAGTGCATAATTGATGCAATTAAGTGCAATATCCTGAAGGTTCGTCTGCGATTTGTGTTACTAGTTCAAGGACTGCATAAAAAATACCTCCGTGATGACTGACTAATTCCTGTAATTATTATTAGTTGTCAAAGCCATGATTAAGGGTTAATGTATTTGTAAGTTGTTAATGGAGTTTAAATGTTTGGACCTTCAGCTAATGTTCGTTTTTACGAATTCGATTAATAAATTTAAATTAGAAACGCGTTGAGGCAAGCCAGTATTTTTTAATTAAAATCTAGTTTTGTCAAGCAAGGAAGAAAACTATAATTGAATCATACGATGTAAAACTTACAAAAACTGTCCAACTCGCTTATTTGTCGGTCAGGTCGTTGTAAACCAGTTTCTGTTAGTGATATTGGCAGTGAATTTCTTTATTATAGCATCTAATGAAATGGCAGAAAAAATGCCGATATTATCTAGAATTAATTGCAATTTCTTGCTTCGGAGACAGCCTGGAAACATTTGCTCCAGAAACGTTAATTTTTTTAACACTATGCGTAAATTAAATTAGACAAAAAAACAAGTTTTATCTTTTAGATTTACTGGGATTTGATTAAAAATTAATTCTATTAATTAGCTTTTTCTTCTAGAATTTAATACTGCATAACTAACGTAAGTTTTCGCAAAGATTTCTTCAAGTACGTTTCCAGAAGCTGTTGATAATTTACAAACGGACGAGCTGGTGATTGTTATAGCCGTTAATGAGAGGCAATTAACGTCACGGTTGTATTGTAAGCTTTAGTGATTATTGTGATTAATGGTCATACTAGTGTAACTTAATTCTGCAATTCCGAATGGTAATTTGTTCGTGACTGTATGCAAGTTTAATTAATTGCGGTAAGTTTTCCTCTTTTTCCATACTGACACAATTTTCTTTTAATTCAGCTTAAATTATTATGCTGTTATAGAGTGTTTAATTTTTCTTGTACGGATTTGATTTGTTTCCGGTTTTGTATAACATTTGATCTTTAATAATTACGAATTTATTTTTATTGTAGCCATTTGCGTTTTTCGAAATCTATGAAGAGTGAAATTAAATGTCGACTTTTATCTCAAAGTGCCTTCTAATGAAATTCATAATAAACGTATTAAAATTAAGATTAGAAGTTCATATTTGAATTGAACGCATAATTTTCTTTTATATAACAAATGCCATATTAAAATAAAAGTTTCTGTTTTTGCCCAAATTAATTTAAAAGATAAACACCAAATTTAAAATCAAGATACTATATTTATTACCATATTTACATTTACATCTTCTATATTTTGAAAACTAAATTTTCTGCTTCATTCTTGAGATTTCGCCCCTAACACGAAATTCTGAATTTCAGATCCTAAATTTTGACATTAATTTGCATAATTTCCACTTGAACTCGAATTTTTAAATTTAATTTTACAATTTCGTTTGGCATCCCGTAATTCAATTCATCATCAATTTTAGCATGAATATTGTTGCTGTACACCCAAATCTTTGATTTCAATCTTCAAATTATTCATAAATTAAAAATGTTTGAGTGAAAGACGAAATTCAAAAATCATGAAAATTAATTTGTAATGGATATGTGGTAAGAAATTTTCTTTGGTTTCCGAACTTAAACCTTAATTAGGGAAAACCTGATGTACATGTCAATTTCCTTCTTTAATTTTTAAATACCGTTTTAAATCTCATAATTTGGGCTTAGAATTTAGAACTTAAAATAAACATTTCCTCTCCGAAGCCAAAACGTAGTAGATAATTTTCTGACAATATAAAAAATTCGCCTGTTATCACAAAATTTCCACACTCGACCCGAGCTTTCTATTTTAATCTCGAAATGTGATTTTAAAATTCACTTCACATTTCTTATTCTACCTCCTCGTTTTTGTCATGATCTGCATGGTGTTTTTCTTTTTTTATTTAGGTACTTTCTCTAATTTTCCTTTCTCTCCTAAGCGATGTTCCTTTTCCTTGAACTGCCTGTGATCGGCCTTTTCTTATTTCTCTAAATATTTTTCTGGTTTTATATCTGATTTTTCTTTCCTTCTCCTCGACTGGTTCTTGGTCTTTGTCCGGGGTGAGTTTTTTTGCTTTTTTTTCAAATTCGATATTTTTAACCTTTCTAGCCGCCAGTGTCACCAAGATTTCGCTTTTCATTTTATTCTTGTTTTTCTATATTCCTTATATTTTTGTAACCCACAATTTTTGTAACTATTGGTCTTGTAATGTTTCATTATTTTGTTTCTCTTTTTCCCTTTCTTTAATTTTTTACTAGTTTCCAGTTTTGTGTTCTTCTTCATCTTCATTTGATTTAGCTCCAGTTTAGGTTTAGGTACTTTTAATCTTCCCCCGTTCTTCTTCTTTCCTTTCCTTTCCTTTGATGTTCTTATTCCACTACTTTCTGTTTATTCCTCGTTAACGTGTAGGTTCTAATTTAGTATTGTTGTTTGGTGGGTAGGATTCGTTTTTCTTTCTTATTCTGCTCGTTCTCTACGGCGTATGTTGCCCATTTCTATCGGCATATGTTATATTATGCTCCTTAGTTTTCTATATTATTGCCGTGTTTCTTGTCTTAAAATGTACCGAGTCTTACTGCTTTTTTGCTAGACATATTACCTCACTGAAGAATTAGAATGCTTTTTTATTTCCCTTTTCATGTATAACGTAGTATGTATTTAGTTATTCAATTTTTATTTTTCCTTTGTTAATTGTTTTATTTTTCTCTTTCTTTTCTCTCTGTAGTAGTCAATCCATAGGCTGTATTGTAACACCATTCGTTTTTCTTCTTCTCTTTCTCATTACGATTTTATTTATCCAAATCATCTTAATAACAAAGTAGAGATCTGTTCGTTGTCATACTTACAGTTTCTTCAAGATTTCTAGACTTTTGTCTTGCTTTCAGCTTTCTTTATACATTGTAATATAGTTTTTGAGACTTATTTAAATAATCAGCATGCTCATTAGATCAATCTTAGCATTCTTCCCTTTCCTCAATAGTTCTCTTGTTGTTTATATTAAACTTAGGTGCTTTTATTGTCCACGTAGACTTTCTCCGCATACTTTTTTCTTTTAAATAGACTTCATAATGTATTGTTCTCTATTTCTACAAGCGGGTGTTTTGAAATCTGTTTTGTGTCTTTAGTTTTCGATAGACGCATTTGTAGTGTTTCAACACTTCTTCAACGTAAACTCTTTTTCCTTTTCGTTTCAAATTCAAGTTTCCTAGAATTGTTCATTCAGATTAAAGTTTCTACATCTCACGTAAATTAAGATTGCCAAATTCTTTTAAATATCTGTAATTATGACGGACTTAACCTTGTACACGGTTACTTAATTTCTCGCAGTGACAATTTCCCCAATGCTTTGTGTTAATAACGCTGAACATCCTAGCTTGTTGAACTAATTGCCGCGTTATAACTTTCACTGTTTATGTGAACGAGCATTTAAAACCGAAATTACATTAAAAAATAATAGATACGGTAAGCTCTCGGAGAAGAACTGCTTATTGTGCAAAATAGCGAATGCTGTAATTAATTAAGCCACGTGAAATTCGCGCACTTTTACCATTCCTGCTGTCGAATTTTAAATTTTGAACCAACAGACCGCTACCGTGAATTCATTTTACGCACGATTAAAGGGAAAGAAGAGAGAGAAAGTGCTTGAGATGATACCTCAGACATTTTCATACTCCCAATATAAAATTTTCTACACAACCTTACAAATTTCCCAGGGTAGTGAAAAGAAACCATTTTGTAACTCATCTCGGGCACTTTAGATTTTCAAAATTTCAAAATAAGGTAGTTTGTGCTGTTCTTAGCCAGAGTACTGGGAAGAAACCGTTTTGTAGCTCATCTCGAGCATTTCTAATTTTGACAATTATAATGTTTTATGATAATTTTTTGTAGAAACTTTATAGGAAGTGTAGTTTATGGTGTTTTTATAGTTTTTGGGTGATGACAGGCGTTACATAAAATCGGGGTTACTACAGAAAGTTGGTAGCAACAAAGGGAACAATTTATAAATAACGTAGAGGCGTTATGCAAGAGGCGGGCGTGTATGGACATGGTCAATGCACACACCGAGTCTTAAATTTTGCTCCACAAAAAATCTGAATTCTCGTTACAGTAGGATAGATATAAAGTGACGACTTTCCAATCGCGACTCCGGTACAAAAATGTAACCGGCGCATTTATTATTCGGTTTTTAGTTATTTTTCTCGCCATTTGTGTGGGGTTAATTAGCCGCTCAGTCACGATTTTTGACAGCTTTCCGTGTTTCAAAATGCCCCGAGTTAAATGGAGCATTTACTTCTATAATAACACCGCGATTACAGGCGCTTGCATTTATAAACTTTTTTAAAATGGATATATTGCGGAGATTAATTCGTGTAGAAGAAATATCGCAAAGGATTGCGTTCGTCACGAAAATCGAAACCAATCCATAATTACTTTTAATAAGCCTTAAGATTGCGAAACGCCTTGAAGGAATATTCCGGATTGAAATTCCGTCATTTGTGGTTTCTGGGTTATGCGACTCTCCATAAATTCTAAGGTATTCTTAGAAGCCCTACAGGCAATGGTAGAGCCGTAGATGTGCAGTGCCCTCCATCTAGATAGTATTATTGGACGGAAATTTTATGAAAGAAGATAAAAATGAAATTAAAACAAAGACTTCATTAATACTAATAATAAGTAATTCAAAGCAAGACAATCAAATCGGCTTAATATCTGATAATCAAAAATTAATTACTCGAACAAGTGATTATCTCAATATCATTTAACCAACTAGGCCGTTAAAATAAAAAAAAAACCTTACCGAAGATTAATCAAATAATAGTCTAATTGTTGTTCCTGTGCTGAATCACCTAAACAATTAATTCGACCAATAAGTAATTAAACGTATAATTGCGCTAAATGATGAATTCCTAGAATATTCTAAACGAATAGTTCAACTATTCAAATAATCAGGTAAACATAATCGAATAATTAAACAACATAAAACTGATGACTATTTATTACTGGAGTTATTGATCAATCGAGCAGTTGAAATATTCAAAAAGTATATTATTAAATAATGAAATAATCAACTAATCATCATCATCATCATCATCATCCGTCAGCCACTTGCATCCACTGTAGGATATAGGCCTCCTCTAGATCCTTCCATTTTTTTCTATCTTGTGCCTTGTTTATCCAGTTGCCTGCTATTCTTCGTACATCATCGCTCCATCTAGTTGGCGGTCTGCCTCTGCTTCTTTTGTCTTCCCTAGGTCTCCATTCTATAAGTCTTTTGGTCCATCTATTATCGGTCATTCGGGCTATGTGGCCTGCCCATCTCCATTTAGCTTGCGTGATAAGTTGGATAATATCGATTACTTTCGTTCTCTGTCTTATTATAGTATTGGGTATCCTATCTCTTTTCGTTATTCCAAGCATCGCCCTCTCCATTGCTCTTTGGGCCACTTGTAGTTTTTTTGCTGATTGTTTTGTTAGAGTGAGTGTTTCAGCACCGTACGTAATCACGGGCATGATACATTGTTCATAGACTTTTTTCTTCAAGCAAATAGGCAAGTCTCCTCTGAGGGTGTCGCGCATCTTACCAAAAGCAGCCCACCCCAAACTTATTCGACGGTAAATTTCGCATGTTTGATTGTCTTTGCCAATTCTTATTTCATGGCCTAGGTATTTGTATTCGTGAACCTGTTCTACCTTGTTTCCAACAATTTCCATGGCATTATTGGGAACTAGATTTGTCATGAACTTGGTCTTTTCAAAGTTGATATTTAAGCCAATATTTTCCGATGCTAGTTTTATTTCTGTAAGCATTTGTTGAGCTTCACTAAAGCTATCCGTTGTTATTACAATGTCATCGGCAAAGCGCAGGTGGCTAAGGCATTCGCCATCGATGTTTATACCTTTTCTATCCCAATTTAGTTCTTTGAAAGCATATTCCAATACCGTAGTGAAAAGTTTAGGAGAAATTGTGTCCCCCTGTCTGATTCCTCGTTCTATTCTATATTTGTTTGTAGATTTGTGGAGTTTGACAAACTCCACAAATCAACTCCACAACTAATCATAGCATCCATTAATTATTAAATATATCAATTATGCTATCTAAAACTCGTTCCACTTATTATTGAAGGATATTTAAAAATAAAACTATTTATTAATAAATCAATCAATTAATCAGATCAATTCATTACATAATAGATTAATCAGTCATTATCTAATTCGTTCGGATTCTTAGACAAATATGTAAAATTCATACTTTAATTAGTGGAATAATCAATAAATTACAATACTAATTAATTATAAACATAATAGGCCTTAAATTTCACCTGAAACTTGTTCTATTTGCTCATTAAATAAATGGGTTAATGAATCACTATATTGTTACTAAATCGTATAACTAATTAAATGCATTATCAATAAATTAGTCGTAGTATCGGCTGTTCAATTGTAGAATTCATAAATGGATAGAATAATAATAATATTAATTAATCAGTTCATAGTAGCATAAAATAATCACGTGTTAAATTAATAAAATAATTAAGGTAATGGAACAGTTGGAATTTCTACCACTGTAATCAAATATGTGGTAAATTGGACCATCAAATAATTAATTGAACGGTTTAAAAAACGTATTAATAACAGAACAGAAGAGCAGTACTTTCAAAAACTGATTAATTGTAGCATCGATTAAACAAACAAACATAAAAACGGAATTAAAATCTACCATTAATCAAATAATAGATTACCGCATGGTAAATTAAATGAAGAATCAATTCCTTCTATCATTG
>JABXWE010040625.1:0-26717 GCA_014611495.1 Limonius californicus | reverse complement strand
AAAACATACTAAGGTGATAACAGATTCGAAGGATATACAGTATACCCTCGAAGTGAAAAATACGAAGAAGAAGAAAAAATATGTATAGAAGAAGAAGAAGAAGAAGACGCCTTAGACTTTGAATTTTGAACGTAATTATGCCTTCTAGAACCGTAGAAATAGAACAAATGTTGGATTATATGCATGTGCAGACTGACTAACTTATTTTTTAACAGGTGGCTACACACATTACAGTTGGTTGTATTCCATAGGTGTGTTAGTAAACTGTACAATTAGTTAAATAAATAGAAAGCAAAGTAGTTACGCTGGATATACTAAGAAACTACAATGAAACTATTTACTAATACATAAGATGTAGTTTTTACATCATTTACATCATTTATTTCTTTTAATATAAACAAAAGAACCACAGAGAAAGCCAAGATATTGTACAAATACCTTTCCATAAAAATACAATCAACAAGAAAAATAAATTAAATAAAAAACTAAAAGAAAAAACTAATTATTGACGTAATAAATCGTTCTCAACTGCCGTCCACTTTGCTGTTCATATAAGTCAATCCGCCGCAGAAGAGAATTTCTAACACGAGTTAGCATGCGTGGGGTCATTGACCTACGTGATTCAATAATTCTTTCAGGTAAATCTACTGGAATTTCGTAGACGTCGTTTTCTACTATACCCCACAAAAAGAAATTTAGCGGAATTAAGTCCGGACTACGTGGTGGGCAAGGATAAATTGCACCTCTTGCAGTTATTAATCTGTTATGGAAAGTTTCACCTTGGTCGTTTTTTATAATTCTATGGAGGTGGGCAGGTGCTCCGTTGTTTCGAAACCACATACGCTGTCTTGTATTGTATTTGAAAGAGCGAGAACTAGGACGCGGTTTTCCAAGCATCTCTATGGACTTAGGCCACGTTTGGCCCATTGTACACCCTAACTAAGAAAGTTGCTTATCTGGGGTAATTCCAACTCCAGTAGTGATTTTTAACGTGTCACACATTGCTGTGGCACGGGACCTACGGCTTTACTCCTTATCCGACAGAAAGCGCATTTTCAGATTTTACATAAAGAGAAATGTCTTCTAAAAGTTGAGACAGATCATTTTTTAGAAAAATGTGAAGACATCTTCCCATTTAAGCTACCCTGAGCCAAGTGGGGACCAACGCTAAAGTTGGCAGCAATACTACACCACGCATTTACAGTAAATATTTTTTGAAAGTGTGTTTGTCAAATCCAATGTGGGTTATCTTGTGAATAGAAATAGCAATTGTGTCTATTTACACACCCATTGTTACTAAACGTCGCTTCGTTAGAAAATAGAATATTTTTTAAATCAGTGGTTGTTTCTTAAAAATGCACAGAAATTCACTCAACGTTGGAAATCATCTACAGTACGGTGTTGCACTAATGTGAGGTGGTAATGAGGAAACCCATGATTCATCACCAGTTACAACAAAATTTGCATTGACGTAACAAACCTGAACGAAATCTGCGGATGATGCAACTCCTTTCTGTTTTTCGAACACGCTGGTACGATTTAAAGTGTTATCCCCATACACAGTGTTCAAAATTTAAGAAGTTTCTGCTGGAGGTTTTACTAATTTACAGTAGAATTTAACATATGCACGTTGCTCCAAGACAGCTGACGCAAACATGATGTGCGCACTATCGCCCTACTCAGAAGCTGCTGAATCTTCGCTTGATTGTTATTCCTTGATAAAATTGTTAACGCGTGTCTCCGGGGCAAAATAAATCCGGGAATTAAGTTATCAAATTCTGTACGTGCTATTTTCATAGACAGCATGTTGAGGAGGAAGCTCTTAAAAGATCTTCAGAACTATTGTTTGCATAAGAGGCCAATTTGACAACAACATGAATATAAATTGAATTTGTTTGTGCTTAGTTCATATGGTGAATTTATAGATGTAAAAATGGAAAAATGTTCTGAAGTTTGATGTAATTCAGCAAAGATGCCACTTTATAACGTAAGTGTAGTGATTTTAATAAAATTGGTTTGGTCTTTTGTATAACATTTAATTGTTAAAGGAAGAAACTAAGAAATTTCCCATAAACCTGTACCTAACACCATTTAAATAACCTTTCAAGAAGTATATTTTCAAATAACACGCCTTCGAGTATTCACAGACATCTTTGATTATCTGTTTGAATTACCTACCCCATGCCAAGGTGAAAGCACCTCAAAAATAATCCTCCAATCGGATCTCCAGGGGGGGAAGGCAAAGAGAGAAGTTAGTAACAACATTGGTAGCAAACTACCACCAAAGAATATTATAAAAATAGGAACCTGGAATGTCAGAGGACTATTACAAACCGGAAAGACCCACATTGTAGAAATTGAAATAGCAAGTAAAAAAATTCCGACCGCCAGAATTGCAGAAACCCACTGGAAAGCAAACGGTAATTTTACATCTTCAGAAGGAAACAACATCTACTTCTCCAGCCGTGATACGCTGAGCAGGAACGGCATTGCATTTATAGCCCCTAGTTGGATAAGCAAATGTATAATAGGATACAACCCTTTAACGGACAGAATAATTTTCCTCAAAATAAACCTATCATGATGAACATTTTGCAAGTATATGCACCCACAAGTGAGATAGAAATTGAAGTGTTCTGGAAGCAACAATACAAAGCATAACAAATAGAGAAATGTTGATCATAATTGGTGACTTCAATGCAAAAACTGGGACAACAATAAATACTGATCAGATGAGGAATACATTTGGGAAATATGGAATTGGCGCACAAAACGAAACAGGTGAGAGTTTGGCAGTGACTTAATCATCACAAATACGGTATATCAACAGCATCTTCGGCAACAGTACACATGGCAGTCATCACGCGATAACTATTGCAACCAAATAGATTTTGTACTAATAAGATCTCGTTGGGGATGGTCGATAAGAATGTAAAAACATACCCCGGTGCAGAATACGGCAGAGATCACAAACTTTTTGTTGCTGATTTTCTTCTAAAACTCAAAGCGATGAGACTAAATACTCCAGGAAGACAACTAACCATTACCAAGAAAGACAAATTCTACAACAGAATACAATTAAAGTTCACTAGTGATCCACTCGCCAAAATAGAAGATGCAACCCCAGAAAGCCTATGACAACCAACGAAAAATTTAATTGAGAATAGCCCTTACGTAGTCACATGATAGACATGAACCAATGATAGTGACTTATTTCTGCAATCATGGCCAATCAAATTTAAATTATTTGAAAACTTGACAACCGAATATTTGGCCCGGCCAAATATTTATAAAACTCCCCGCTAAGGTAACTACGATATAAATGTTTAAATAGTTTATTTAAATTATACATTTTTTTTTTGCGAACATCCATAACATCAACATTGTATTCTACAAACTAATTATAAATGTAAATTTGAACAATTATTAAAATGAAAATTACAATTATTATAAATATTAGGCTGGCAACCTTCTATAATTATTGCATTGGAATCGCTGGACAAATGATTTGTAACATCACCAGCACCAGCGTTTCTATGATTAGCGACATCAGTTCTTATTTGCTGCATAATTTTGCTATGGTGCTCCTCATCAAACTGCAGGTACGGTTTTATAGAGCTGCTGCTTGAATGTCCAGTCATTTTAATTAACGACTGCTCTGGAACGCCTGCTTTTGCAAGTTGAGATATCGTTGTAGATCTATGAGAATGATTTGTAATTTTGATCTTCTGAGTGTCAATCCCAATAGCCTCTGCTGCCATTCTTGTCCATTTTGAAATTGTATTTTTTCCGACTGGGGAATTTTTAAACCACGGAGTATTTATATCATTGGATTTCCAGTCAGGATTGGGTGTTAAAAATAACCTATCGATATTTATGTTCCTTCCTCGTTTAGACAACAATTTTCTTAATAACCTGTTAAATAATTTTATGTATTTAATAAATCTACTGGCATTGATGGTGAAAATAAACCTTACCTTACTGGGCACGCCGATTCATTAAGTTGATTTAAAATCAACCATTTCGAATCTGCCAGTTTCTTCGAGCCCCCCTGGGCAGTCTTTAAGATAACTGGGTTATATTCAATTCGTCCAGAAGATATGCCTTTATTGTCAAATTCCTCTCTGAAATACCTGACTAAACAGTGAGTAGCCTCTCCACCTCTCCATGCTAATTCATGTGCTGCTATATGATAGAACTTTCTTTGTAATCCGTCTGGTGTGTTTTCGTCGTAGAGATCAATAATGTCAATCAAAAAATGTCAACTTTGTTTACTGTTTCCCGGACAACCAACGTTTTCATGACGATCACCGCAACCTGATGTTTTGTAAGAAAATCATTTTTTGTAGTTGTTCGGGGGATTCTCTGAACAAATACCCCTCGTTCAGGCATATATCCTTAAAAGTTTTCCTTGCTGCCTTGCACGCGTGTTTGTTGCCCCTAAAAACTGCCCGCGCGCTACGCGCTTGGGCAGTTTTTGTTGCAACAAACACTTGTGCGACAGCGCGGAAAAATTTTCAGTAATATGCCTGACACTTGGGATATTGTATACGAAAACACCATCAAATAAATACCAGAAAACCATGGACTTGAGAAACGGAAGCATACGATGACGGAGAATACCTTGGAAATTATTGAAGACAGAAGACAACTGAGAAAAGATGGTATCAACACGGAAGAAAAACACAATAAATACAACAAATTAAATCGCTCGGTGCAACAAGCCTGCAGAAAAGACGAAAACCAACACATCATACGAATATGTGCAAGCACATGCTAATACTATCAGTTCTAAAAATCAGTTCGTGGCACAACAACAAGGCGTTTTGCCCCTCGCACATGGCTAATACAAAACCATGCAGGTGATAAGATCACAGGTATATGTGCAACAATAGAAGTAAAGAAAGAATAATGTGGAAAGCTCTTTGATGGTAATGAAATAAGAACAAATTCCCATGTTTATACAAATGTAGAAGAAGAACGCAGGATACTGTAAGATGAGATAACGAACGTCATCAAGAAATTAACGCATAACAAAGCTGCTGAAAGTGATAGAATTACAGCTGAAGTCATACAAGCCATGGGTGAAGCAGGTACAGAAACTTTCACACTATTTGCCAAAAAATATGGGACATAGGAGAATGGCCAAACGGCTGGACAAATTCCGTATTCATATCGTTACGTATGAAGGGTTCGAGAAGAAAAGCATGATAACTACCAACTAATCGCCATCATATCGCATGCCAGTAAAATCCTGTTGAATGTCATTAATAAAAAACTAAAACGATATGCTGATGACGTTGCCCTTTTCGCCAAGTCAGCTGATGAACCGACCACAATAATGGAAAGAGTAGACAACGAAAACCCTCTATACGGGCTAGACATTAATAATGAAAAGACGAAGGTCATGATCGCCGACCGAATAAATAACAATAGCTAGACATTCGACAAGTGTCACACTACACCGCGGTTGACCAATTCATATACCTCGGAGCGATTATCAGTAATGAAGGAGGAAGTAGACAGGAAATTAGAAGACGCAATGAAATAGCTAAAAATGCTGCTCGCAACTTCCAAACAATCTAGAAAGATCAAGACATCATCCTTAACACAAAGAAATTAATCATGAAAACTTTAGTCTTTCTTGTTATGCTGTATGGTGCAGCATCATAGACTGTGAATGCACAACATCGAAGAAGGATCGACTAGTTTGAAATGTGGTGCTGGAGAAGAGTACTTCGCATACCGTCGACAGCGAGATGAGTAAACGAATTCGTCTGTGACGAAATTAGAGAGCCCAAACGGTTGTCGCAAATTGTAAACCAACGAATATTGAAATACTTAGGACATATAATACGCAGGGAAGATTTAGAGGTCTAGAGGGACTAATAGTAGAATAGAAAATGGAGGGATCAAGAGCAAGAGGTCGATCCCCAAAACGCTGGATGGATGAAGTCAAAACAGTGACCAATATTTCCATGCAACAAGCCACGAGAGAAGCTAGTAACAGAGGAAGATGGCGCCAGACAGTTAGAAGGATAGGGGATAGAAACAACGACAAGTAGAAGAAGAGAGCCGTAAATCAGGACTCATCTGTAAAGATTAGAAAGGAAGAGGAAGAAGTATCCCATGCGGATTATTGATATTTCAATAGTACAATTTAAGCCAGTTATCCTTGGAATCAGTTTTACATAATAACTCATCAAAAAATAAGTTCTAAATTAATGTTTTCATCCTGTACATTAATCTGTTTTTTCTGGAATAATTTTGAGTAGATACATTTTAATGTTTATAAAATCCGCAAGGTGGTTCTGAAATTTTTGAAGTACTTATACTAGGGTATTCATTTATTCAACCATAGCATTTTCTTACCCTGTATATTTTATTGCAATGTTTCTTATACGATAAAAATAATTTACATATTTTGTCTTTGAATATTTATTGTACGCTTTCGAAAATACCCATTTCTTCTTCTTTGTTTACGCTGTGCATCTGCTGGTAAAGTGGCTCTTAATATGCGCCTGCATTTACCATAAGTGAAAACAGTATTTATGCATATTAAATATAAACTTTAAACAACTTTTTGTTACTTGATGGTTGAACAAAAACCACAGACAGCTATAATTTTTAATCACAGATTATTAGCATTGACGTTAGTTTTCTGGTTTTGCAAATAACAATATTTTACATACAATTATTAACGCATAAAAAAATCTAGTTTGCAATATGCTGAACGCATTTTATATTGGTTATAGTTTTGTACACAATTATATATAACATTTCTCTTTTGATATATTTTTTATCCGGGGAAAACTTGTATTCCATTTTATTCGTCTTTTTAATTTTAATTTTGTTGATACATACCATAGCCTTGTATGCAGTTTCTTACGTATTTGTTATTCCCACATACGTTAGCATAAACGAGTTTCAGTGGGAGTGTTATTATGTTTTGTTCTTATTTCAGTAAAATTGCAAGAAGAATTGTTGAGTGCAAGATAACTCTTTGTTTTCATTATTTTTTATAAAAAAATTAAATAAACCGAAGTTTATGTAAAAACCTTAGTATTAAGTAATATATCCTTAAAGATAACGGTTCCTATAGAAAACTATACAAGAGAACACTTAAGTAAACACGCAGCATGTTCTTGCCCGGCATATAGGGAATATCCTGTGCATTTATGTCAAGGTTTAGAGTCAACTGTCTGCGATGAAATCTAATTAAAATATCCTGCGCTTCTTTCACAAAAATAAAATAATCAAATTATGTTGCCATAGCTTGTTCGTTTGTCGTTTTGTTTCGTCGATGATTTCTTAGACAGATTTAGATTTAAAATTTGGTTGCATAACGGAGCGCTATGGACGTCGGTCAAACCGTATTCGCAGTGCAGAACAACACGCGCTCATTAGTATCGGATGGGTAAACCTATATAGCGGAATATGCAACCGATCGTGCTTGGGAGGTCTTGTAAAGCCGTCGGTCCCAGTTGTCATACGAACATCTTGGAAAATATAAATATACAGGGTTTTCAACGAAAAGTAGCCACCCTCAGTATCTTTCAAAACTAGTTTTGCTGGTAAAATTGCTAAAACATATTAACATAACAGCAAGTCGAACATCTTTTATATAAAATTCGGATGCAAGTTATTACTCCTTATCCGCCAAAGCCATCCCCTTTAAAGTTTCAATTGGCACCATACCATAATATGTGGTACGTCGTTGGAAAGGTATTTTCGTAAGGAATTCACATCACTATTTACTTTTTTTATTCATCTAAAATTCTTTCTTTCTTTCTTTCTTTATCAATTCCTCTTTTACCTTATGGTGTCGAGGTAAAATTAAAAACTCTGTTTTATGTTTATTTCGATTAAACTGTTAATAGCAAACAATAAAGTAATTGTTTATAATGACCTCTGTTAAGTTCCATACAGTAATACAGAGTACTTTGAATGGAAAAACGAACTTTTGCGAGAATCTGCGGTGTTAACAGTTTTCTATTATTCTCTGCCTAAGATTTTCAACGTTGGTCGACTGTGTTGTATAGACGTTAACATAACACAGGGATTTTAATTTCTTTGTGTCTCAATTACAGATGAATAAAAAAATTTAGTAGTACAATAAATTCCTTATGCAATTACCTTTCCAACGTATGCCACACGTATGGTGCCCTTTGAAATTCTAGAGGGGGTGGCTGTAGCTGCTAAGTGGTTGATAACACACGTCTGGATTTTAAGTAAAAAAAGTTGCCTTTGCTGTCTCTGTTGATACGTCTTGGGTATTTTCAAGGAAAAGAAATTTGAAAGACGTTGAGGATGGCTCCTTTTTTCAAAACCTCTGTATAAACAGTGCGATCATCTTATCTTGTAACAAGTAGATAGGCTACACTTCTCACATTTGCATGCAATGCATAGTTAACTTTCATTTTAGCTATAAAAAATATTTTTTTAGATTAAGTGTCCTTTGGGGAGCGAAATCTCAACTACTGATTTGTCAAATCTTAACAAACTTCTGTACAAAGTTGTTACTTTTTAAAGATTCTTGTGGTAATAGCACTTAGTTCCACTGTATGTATACCTAACTTGGTACAAGCAGACTTTTTCCTAAAGTGAAAACTGTTCTCAATGGAATACGATTTCAAGGCGTAGAAGATATTAAGGAAAATGTAAACGCCGAATTGAATGCAGTTACAGTGGGAACCTGCTAAACCATACAAATTCCAATGTAATAGGTATAGTGGATTTACTGTAAATTTTCTTTGGGTGGAATATTTAAAAGTAATAAAATTAAGGATAGAAGAACAAATAACAGAGTTGTAAGAGTACGAAGGCTTCATACCGGAAGTTCATTCAACCATAATACTGTCTTCTTCTACTAAAAAAGCCATGAAGGTAACTGTAGCATATGGCAGAGAATTAAACATATAAATATAATTATTAAAAAAGTTATTGCGGTGTTTCAGTGAAAAGGTTATGGTAATTGCGTGTAAACTGTTACAGAAACGGGGTACAGAGTTTCTATGATAGTCAGAAAGTAATGACTATTTGTAAGCTAATCAGATGTATTTGATCTATACAACAAGACGTTTGCATGTCTCCCACTTTATTTAAAAGGTATACCAATAGAGCATTAGAGGAACTGATAGCAACATTTAACCAAGAGGAAACTTCACTCTGGGAATATCTATAGCGTGTTATTTGCCAAATATTTATTTATTTATTTGCCTTGCCGAAACCTTAGATAAAAACTGTTTACATTGAAAAAATTTACAGGATACTTTCTACCACATCTAAGTTCACGGCACCGCTTCTCCATGTCTTCTTGAATATCCTTTGGGCTCATGTCCTTTTGATTTTGTGCATTTTGATAAGAAGGTGTAACATGTTCTTCCCTTTTCATTATAATACGAGAGCAGCCTTTTAAGTTTTTACAAACGATCACTAGATGGCGCTATTTAGATGTGTCTTACTATTTTCGTAAATTTTGACATTTGTTATTGTCAAAACAGTGGCTGCTTAGGAATTGACCGAGTAGTTTGTTTACAGTGAGCGTTTAAAACAAGCAATTTTGCAAAGAAATGGAAATTTCACGTAACGGTTTACGTAATTATATTAAAGGCCTAACTCAACAACAATGCATAGAATCGCTTTGTTCAACTTTTGGTAATGATGCACCATCAGAAAATACTGTTTACAATAATCGGTTTGCAGAATTTCGTCGTGGTCGTGCGTCCGTCACTGATGAATTTCGTGAAGGTCGACCAAAATCGCTTGTTATTCCAAAACCCATCGATGCTGTGCGCAACATGCTGGGAGAAGATCGAAATGAGCCTTACAGTGAGATAGAGGCTTCCCTAGGCGTATCGAAGACTTCAGTACATTCGATTTTGCATGAACATTTAGCTGTGAACAAGATTTGTTCCCAATGAATTTCGCATAATTTAACCCAAGCTCAAACAAAAGGCTTGTGTTAATTGGTGTAAGGAACTACTCAAAAAATTCGACCGAGGAACTGCAAACTCCGTATACAACATCTTAACAGGTGATGAAACTTGGATATATTCGTTTGAACCCGAAACTAAGCAACAGTCCACTGTTTGGGTGTTCCAAGATGCACGGAATCCCACAAAAATTGTTCGTTCGCGAAGCATTTCCAAGAAAATGATCGCTTGTTTCTTCATTTGTACTGGATATGTCGCAACCATTCCGTTAGAGGATCGAAGAACAGTTAACACCGAATGGTATACAACAATTTGTTTGCCAGAAGTTATCGACGAAATCAGGAAAAATAACCAAAAACGTCGCGTCATTCTTCATCATTATAATGCCAGCTCTCACACAGCACGTCAAACAATTGATTATTTGTAGGAGAAAAACATCTAATTAATGTCTTATTGGCCGTATTCACCTGATTTATCGCGTCCCGACTTGTTTGTGTCCCGAATGTCAAACAACACAAATCTTAAAAGACTGAACTCGTAGCAAGTATAATTTAGCTAAACCAATACAATTCTATATACACGTTTTGGATGTATTGGGAAAAATATGCCAAAATACCAATACGTTAGATATATTGGCTCTTTATAGATAGGGACCGAAGAATACAATAACACATCGAATAAAGTTTTAAACTTCATTATCTGTGATTTAAAGCTATTTCGTGGCATCATCCCTATTCGTTTCTATTCACGTTTTTTCTTACTTATCTTCCTAAGTGGGTAATTACCCTGGAATATTTATGACGAAGCGAATTTTCTTAATTATTATGTATAAATAAAATTCACTAGCTCTGGTAAATGTTTAATTTGAAAATGTCAGTAAAAGATATAACAGCGTTTTCCAAACTGTGGGGCGCGCCTCCCTGGGGGGTGTAAAAGTCCTCAAAGGGGGGGGGCAGCAGAAAAATAGTAGAACGCAATTAGTATATTGAATCTAATGCAAAACATCTTAACTTAATGCTTAATATTTAGCATATCATTTGTTTTTACAATAGCTACGTATGTAATGTACCTACTTACGAGTATGTTCTAAAACTACATAAAACTTACTAACCGTTTATTTGAACACACTATTGATCTAAATGCGCCTATTTTGAACTGCATAACTTGTCCAAGGTTGGTTCCAAATGAGTAACCGCTACCATTAGTTGACATTCGATGTTGAGCCGGTTTCTGTATTTCTATTGTTTATGCTACTGCAGAAAAACCAACTTCACGAACCTACGATGTAGGAAATGGCAATATAATCTGCATAGCTCTCTTAAATAACGCTAAAATTCCACTTGTAAGTTAATCCAAAAGGCGACAATGGTTATCGACGAAAATTGTCTCTTCTTTACTGTACTTGATGTTAAATCAATTAATTGTTACTCTTCTTCCAACGATAAATCTGTAGATGTAACTTCAAACGGCTATGCTATCCACTAGTATTTGGTTCAAAAGACTATCATTTACAAAGAAGTAGCGTTAAAAAGTTTTAGATAAAGTTTTTAAATGATGTTCTATGCATCTAGAAATGGCACACAACTGTATGGCTTGATTTGTTACCGTTAATAAATGTTCTTATATTAATCAACACTTATGTGTCTGCACTGTTTATCTTCTTTGACCAAAATTCCAATTTCACCCAAAGCCGTTAATGTTATCTGATAGTTGTAATTTCCTTGCAATTGAGTAATAAAAATTTTTAATTTTCAACAAGGTCAATCAAATAAGCCAGTTTCATTATAACGGTTGGTCAACAAAATTGCCGGCATGTTTGTAATTTTCTTCTTAAAAAACGCATATATTTTCTACCTAATCGCAAAGACCCCTTGTACAGCTTTTCCACTTGATAACCACCGACATTCATAACAACGCCATAGTATTGAATGGTCAGCACCCTTATGATTGCACATAGAAGAAGATAGTCTTGCCCTTGAAGGCCTTGTGTTTATATAATTAACCACAGAAATTACCATGGATAATACCATATGAAGCCTTGAACTGTGTATCATGCAATGTTGCCAAGTAGCATTTGGATTATTTTTTAGTATAAGTGCTTGTAGACCCTCATATTTTCCTACCATCGCCGGTGCCCCATCAGTACAAACACCAAGACAGTTTTTCCACTCCAGGACAGAGTTTACTGTATAATTATCAGTCATTTAAAATAGATCCCCATCTGTAGTTCTATTCTGAATTTCTTTGCAGAAAATTAAGTAGCGATCGTAGGCTATCAAATGTGCATCTTCTATAATATCCGTTGCCTCGTCTAGTTGAATAGCAAACAATGTATTGTATAGGTTTCGAAAGAAGGTGCTCCTGTAGCGCCTCTGATATATCATCAATGTGCCTACTAATAGTATTATTGATACTGGTGTTTTCTGAATCTCTTTAGCATATCTATCTTCTTGAATTGTTGCACCATATCAACAGCAGCAGAAAGAATAAGATGTTCCACAATAGTGAGAGGTTTCTTGTATTTGGCTATGCGATATGCAACTTTATAATATGCAAGCAGGGCTTTTGAGGCAACGACAAAATTTTTATTACTAAACTCTTTTAATTTCTTCACAAAGATATTGCGAGATTGTATTCATGATCTTTATGCTTTGTTTTCAAATGCCTTTTTAGTTTATATGGTTTCATGCTGTCAGCAGCCAAAATATTAAAACATATTACACACTGTGGTCGGTCTTTATCTTTACCATTAACGACTGTATTTATAAAACCAAAATGCACATACTCGTCACAATATATCCTAGTTTTTGCTTTGGGAGAGCTAGCAGCTTCCTTATCTCCAGAAGCAGATGTACTTGCAAGCTCAAAATTACGAAAAATTATGCGTCTACTCGCTGCTACGCTTACTATTAAACTAACCTAACTGAACATGCATCATGGTTTTAAACTTACTCTCCCCACTGTCACAATTTCTGGACCATTATACAGCGCTTGGGAAAGTTCGAGATTCTGTTTTGCACCATAACATATTTAAAAAGAGGCCGCGAAACCTGAAAATTTGGGAAACGCTGAGATATAGTTTAAATCACTCATTCTTAACCTAAATGTAGATTCCGATGATGATATTAGTTGTGATCTTATTACAACCAAGATCTTTCCCAAAATATACAGAGGCACAAATTTTGGAGCGTTCACAAATCCGAAAAAGCGAATTGGTCTGATAATTTTATAAGTTAATAGTTTTCGTATATCATAGCAGTTTGGTATATATTATCATCTATTTTATAAGTAAGGAATATATTTTTGTACATCAAATTAATTATAATCCCTTACTGGTGTACTGGAGTATTTAGTGATCATATAACAATGGTTTCATATCCGAAGCAGTATCAACAATATAATTAATGTAATTCTAGTTTATGTAAATTTGGAGTCATCGCGTATTCATCTCCAGTTTGATAACTCGTTAAAAGTCAAGGTCATTTTTTGATAGGTTTTCCAGCAACAGAATTTTAGTCGTCTATTTTTGCCGTTGTTTTGGCAAACACCTTTATGCCGGGATTATAACGAGTTTGAAATGCTAGTCACATAAATAAACGAGCCGAGCTCGTTACCAGCAAAAAAGCCACCATAAGGAAATTAAGTTTACTCGCGAGAGATCCTTTTTTGTCACAACTTCCGGAATATTATTCAATATCAATCAAACTTCAAAGACCCCTTCAAAACTGCGGGTTCGCTTAAGAGTAGAAATCCTTGGCGGAATATTTTTTAGCGGTAACTTTTCATGAACTAACTTTTAATTTATCTAAAGTTTCCGGAGTGATGCTTTAAGCTACTTAATCATTTTCTTCTCTATTTTTCCGAGATTACGTTTCTTTAAAAGAATAATTAGGAAATGGAAAGCTGCAGTAATTACCTCTTCAAGTAGAAATTTATAATAGCAAAACATTATTAAATGTGCGTCATGTAGCTTCAATGTATTAAACTGTAAACGTTTCGCGCTCCCATTTACGGTTATTTGGAACACGTTAAATTTAACCTGATTCAATAATTGCTCCAAAGCCTGAAAGTAGAGAAATTAATTATGATTAAAGGTGTATTTGGAAAATTAATCACTCAGGTATTTAATTCCTAAAGCGATTTATTATAGTATGAAAGCTACTGAAAAACAGATATAATGTGTCTGAAAATTACGCAGTAAACAAATTGGTGTGCACAAGAAAAACGATTGGAAATTCGTAACGCTGTAATTGAGTTTTTGTGTTTTTTCGACAGCCAAATTAATAAAAGCGGTCAATTTGAAATCGCTCTAAAATCACAAAAGTTCTGTTTGCAAATAATTGCTCCCTTCAATTTAAGCTATTG
Organism: Limonius californicus; assembly: GCA_014611495.1. NCBI lineage: Eukaryota > Metazoa > Arthropoda > Insecta > Coleoptera > Elateridae > Limonius > Limonius californicus. The sequence goes on along the minus strand of JABXWE010040625.1, from coordinate 12,417 downwards.
CTACATTAAATCTAACGTTATATTTCGCGTCGCCCGCTCGTTTTTTCTTTGAATAATTTTCCCTGCTAAATATAAGATAGATGAGAATAGCCCAATACGCAGGAACTTACTTAACTCGATTTGGCAATATTGGCTATGCTGCCGATGTGGTGCAGTCGCTCCGCATTATCACCTGATCTAGTGTTAGCCGAATGTTCGCGGCTGATACCGATACGTCTCGAACTTTCGGGATTGAAGATGCACGACTATAAAAGCAGCGGCAGCGAGTCAGTTGTTAGTTGTGTCGTTGTGACTGTGTCACATAAGAGAGTTTGTAAGTTGGAGTTCAAACGCTGAAAAATACTATTGTATACTTACGTACACGTTTAGTAAATATGGATAGACTTTTAATTCGTTGCAACCATAAGCTTAAAGACGAAGAAGTTTCTACTTTATCAGAAACGCCCAGTACTAGCGCTAATCCTGTTATAAAATCAAAAACATGAAAATATGACCAATCATAATAAAACTTCGATTTTACAAGCATTGAAATAAATGGTGAAGAAAAACCTCAATGTGTTACTTGCCTCCAAAGTTTGGCTGCAGATAGCATGAAGCCCAATAAATTGAAGAGGCATTTAGAAACTCTGTACAAAGAAAATGTCGATATGCCCCGTGAATTTTTTCCAGCGAAACTTAGATCTTTCGGAAAACAGATGAGAAATTTTCACAGAGGTCTTACAGTAAATGACACAGCTTTATTTGCGCAAGTGGCTTATAAAATAGCCAAATGCAAGAAGCCACATACCATTGCAAAGCAACTAATTTTACTAGACATGGCAGAAACACAATGGTGAAAGCTATGTTAAATAACTCAAGAATATTCCTCTGTCAAACAATACATTCTGCCGAAGAATGAACCATATATCGGTGGATATTCGGCAACAGCGTGAATCTCAGTTAATTGAAAAATTATTTTCCATACACCTTGACGAAGCAACAGACAGCAGTAACGATTCCCATTTGATTTCTGTATCAGATTCTGCCAGGGAGCTGCAATAGTTGAAGACCTGCTATTTTGCAAGACTCTACAAGCAAGAGCAACTGCTATTGAGTTGTTCCGAATTACAAATGATGCTATTGTAAGTGCAAACCTGCAGCGGAAGGATTGTGTAAAAATTTGCACCTATAGAGCTCAAGCCATGTCTGGTACATATAACAGTTTCCAAGCACTTGTGAAGAAGGAATCTCCAGGAGTAGTCTGGATACGCTACATGATTCATCGGGAAACTTTAGCATCAAAATCCTGAGCTAAATATTGTTGTGATAGTAGTTGGTTATAAAAAACCAAACCTCTAAGATCAAGGGTTGTCCTTGCTCTTTGGGAAGATATGGGTGCTGAACATATATCAGTGTTGCTTTATTCTTACCCAGATAGTTGACACGCGGTTAGATGTTCAAGCAAGTCTACGAACTGAGAAATGAAATTGCGATATTCTTGAGCGAGGAGGGTTGGTTATAAGCATGCGGAAGGATTCTGCAACAATTTACGAGGTGTGTTCATTTCAAACCCATCTTTGCTTTATAAAAAATTTCTTCATCATTCATCCAATTGTTTTACTAACCGACGTATACCCTGCTCATAGAATTTTGGCTGCTGATTGAAGAAGTCTTCCACAGCTACCTGTACTTCTGCGTCTGATTCAAAATGCCGACCTTTTAACGCCTCTTTCAGCTGTCCAAAAATATGGAAATCGCAAGGCCATAGATCCGGTCTAAGAGTGGATGCTCTAAAAGCCTCCATTTCTTTCGTTTAACATTTTCTTTTAACACATTAGCAACATCCGTCTTATTGCTTGATGAAGCTTGTTCAAAGTTTCATTTTACAGATTTGCACTGACATTTACTCCAGGTTACTTAAAATCTATCAACAAGGATTCTACATGGTCGAAAAAGATTGTTAACATCACCTTGCCTGCAGAAGGTTATGCTTTAAACTTCTTCGGTTGTGGTGAACTTGAATGTTTCCACTGCATCGACTATAACTCCCTGGGTGGGTTGTATTAATGTCACCAAGTTTCGTCACCATCAACAGAAGAAAGTCATCACCATTTTGGCTATAGTCTGTGAGGTGTTGCACAGATAATCCCATACGCAAGCATTTTTGTTCATTAGACAAGAGACGAGGAATCCATTGCGAACAAACATTCCTGTAACCCAGATTACGAACAATACTATGGACAAGTCCTACACTCGCACCAACAACTCTGAAATTTCTCTAATTGAACTTCGACTATTTTCTCGAATTGAAATTCGACTAGTTTCTCTAATGAGGCGTTCCACACATGCCATACTGTTTTCTGTTAATGCAGTACAGAGTGCACCTGGTTGCGGCTCATCCATATTCCCCTCTTTTCCATTCTCAAATTTTCGGCACCATTCCTTCACAGTTGGGTACGGAATACATGCATTTCCATACACCGCTTGCATTTGCGTATGAATCTCCAATGGTTGCACACCCTCAGCGCATAAAAATTGTACGACCGCACGCTGATCAACATAGGACGGATTTTCAACACAAACACCATTTCAAAATCGAAGTTTTAAAAGTCAGAATCAATTTCAAACGCCAGAAACTTATTAATGTGTTACTTACAAACACTATTAACATTAACAAACGTCATTTGAATCATTGGATTTGTTTTCAAGGGTAAGTTGATCAAAGATGGATTACAGTTGGACAAGAATCGTATTTCTAATGAAGCTCTCCTATTTATTAGACATTTTCGAAAAACTTAATTCACTTAATCTTCAACTTCAAGGAAATAATACGCTTCGTGTAAGAGAATACAGTTATGAAATAACAAATTAAAAAATAATTTCCTTGAGATGTTTCCCACAATGTGTGAATTTATGAGTTACCCGCCGGAAGAGAATTATAAAAAGTTGTTGCTAAAGACAGTAAAGGGTCATGTAGAAAACTTGAGTACTACTTTTTCGCAGAAGAATACATTAAATTGGGTGCCTGGAATCCATTTGAAAGTATACCTACTGGCTTATCTCTGCAAGAAGAAGAGCAACTGATAGATCTTTCTGCAGGTATCGCAGAAAATACAATTTTGATATTAAGTCATTAACCAATTTCTGGAGTGAACTGTCTTGTAACTATTCTCTTATTAAAGCATAAGAGTTTCAAATATAGGATAGAAATGGAAGAGACAATTATAGAGGATATAGAAAAAAAGCGGTTATTATGGTATGGCCACATGCGGAGAATGCAACCCGATAGATGGCCACAGCGTATTTGGACTTGGATGCCACCTGAAAGAAAAAAAAGAGGACGACCGCCAAGAACATGGGATGAAGATGTACGAGAGGCGATGAATAAACCGCAATTAGAAGAGAACCTATGGGAGAATAGGGAACTCAGGCATTTAGGATGCGAGACACGGCCTCAATAGCTGTATAAATCGCAATATACATATATAGATAGTTTCAGATACTGTTATCTGTTCCTACTCCTTACCTTTGCGAAATTAGTTTTTCCGTTGCTTTAAAGTCTGAATATAGAAACAAAATAGAAGAGGAGCTCAGAGTGTCTCGAATATCAAACCAAATCTGGACAGGATGTGTACCTTAAAACAGGCACATATTAGTCATTATATCTATGTCTTAGAAATGTTTTATTTTAATTTTAGTTATAATACTTTCATTTGTAGGAGGATCTTTTTCGCACCGGGACGGGCGGTGGTAATTTTTACAAAGTAAATATAACAAATAACTAAACACTCACCGATAGGGCCTCGAAATCGGTTATGTGTATTCATCAAGACCAAATTCTCGGGAACTCAGGATTTAGAAGCTTCAGACATGTGCGCGGTGCACTCATAAAGTAAACACACAGTCGCAACCCCATTTAAGCACAAACCAGCAAAGCATGGAACACACAAGCAATAATACATTACTACATTAGCATTGCAACTTCTACATTTCTACTTACAGGGGGTCGCGTGGCACCCGTAGGATCCCGCGTCGCATCTAGTAGCTCACCTTTGGCACCGTGACAGGACCATCTCTAGTAGTTCTCGTTCAGGGCGAGGTGTTCTTGACAGCGCCGTCTTTAGTAGATCTTGACTGATGTACCTAACCTGTAACGGGTAACCGAATGTTACCACCGGTCAATGGGTTCCCCCATGTCATTGTGATCACCAAACGACCTCCGCCGACCGCCGTACTTGCATCACAAGGAAAAGAGTGAGAGACAGGCCCTTCTCAGACCACTCTGCAAAGTGCAATGCAGGGATCACTGGTTGGTCAACCAGTTCGAGGTCAAGCCGTGGGATTAGTCCGAATCACCCACCCGCCAAGCATTAAGCAGCTTAAAACGGAATCCTGCGCCGTGCACAACCTCCACGAACCTTGGACAGCTCACTGGCTCCCCAAACATAGGTACCACATAATCATAAGAACACCGTAATTACAATTACTAACAGTACTACCTCAATACTACATAAGCAAAAGCATTATCTAGAGCTTCAATCAACAACTATTCATCTCGCTCAATCCCACTGCCTTATAGGTAGTCAATACATAGGTGTGCATCACTTCGGTGCATTTATCAACTACTCCACACACATTTACGGTTAATTTACTTATACCGAATGCGCGAAGTCCGACCCATCTAAGAAGCCACCACTTCGGCCGCTTCGGACCAACTACCATAATTTTCCGAAATCTTACCTAAAAACACAGCTCTTTTTTTTATTTATTTATTGGATAACTATTTACAATCTGTATAAATACAATAAATAAAGTATATGGTAGAAGATAAAAAAGTGGCATGGTTAAGGCGTGGGAGTGACAGTCCTGTGGTGTCACTCAGTTGTTACTGTTTGCGTTGTTGTGAGTCTATTATGTGAACCGAGTTGGTAAGTCAAGAGGGCGGAAACGTTTTAGTCTATGGGTGTGTTGTTCACTGTTGTCGAGCAGGTTAATTGCTTGGGGGTTAGTGTGGGACGACAGTTTATTAAGATACTTTTCACTGCATAAACTTATTTCATCTATCACTGTATTCACTTTTAAATCTTTTAGGATGTCGGTGTTTCTTACGCAGTACGGAGCGTCACAGATAATACGAAGCGTGGTATTTTAAAAACGTTCAATGATGTGGATAGTAGAAGTAGCTGCTGTGCCCCATAATCGCAGTCCGTAAGTCCAAATGGGTTTAAGGGCTACTTTGTAAAGTAGCAACTTGTTTGTGAGGGAGAGTTTGGATCTGCGTCCGAGTAGCCAGTAGTGCTTCCTTAGTTTCATACCCAGTTGCTTGCGTTTCTTCCAGACAGGGGTCTTCCAAGTTAATCTCTTGTATAGGTGTATCCCTAAATATTTTAGGTCTTCGACTTGAGGCAGAGGAACGTTGTTAAAGAGGATGGGCGGAGAGATGCCTTTGCATTTGGTGAAGGTGATAGAAGCTGATTTCTCCGAGTTAATCTTGACTCTCCATTTTTTGGCCCATTTTTCCACTTCATAGATCTGCAATTGCAGGAAGGTAGCCGCTACTGTTGGATCTTTGTGTTTTGTTAAAAGGATCTTGTCATCAGCAAATATGGCCGTCACTGAGTGTCTGCTTGTAGGAAAGTCTGCTGTGAACAATAGGTACAACATTGGGCTGAGAATGATTCCTTGCGGTACCCCCGACTTGATTGTTTATATCTCCGACAGATTTGGGCCGGATTTCACTAGAAAGAATCGATCTTCGAGGAAGGATTTGAGTATTATGTAGTAGCTGTGTGGAATGTTTTTTTTAGTTTAAACAAGAGCCCTTCGTGCCGCACTCGGTCAAAGGCTTGGCTGTCGTCCAAGGAGACCGCTGCATAGTATTTCTTATTGTCAAAGGTTGTGTTGATTTCATCTACGATCCTGTGTACTTGTTGGATTGTTGAGTGGCCTTTTCTGAATCCGAATTGGTGGTCTGAGATCAGGTTCAGGTCCTCAATAATGGGTTATAATCTACTCAGTAGTAATTCTTCTAGGAGTTTGCCCATGATAGCTAGTAGAAGGCTGATAGGCCTGTAGGAGGAGGCCTGGTTTGGAGGTTTATCTGGTTTTGGTATGAGAATCATTTGTGCAATCTTACATTGTAGAGGCGCGTTGAAAATTAGAGTTAGCATAACGATTCCTTTGCGGGGAAGTTCTTTGAGTAGTTGACCAGTAATGAGGTCAAAGCCAGGAGATTTTTTGGGATTCAGTTTGGTGTTGACCAGTTCTTTAATTTCTCTTGGTGTGGTAAGTTTGGGCAGCGGGGACATTTGATATGGCGTGGCTAGCGATGCGTTGATTTCTTGTTCCTTTTCCAACATTATTTGGGAAGGTAAAGGTTGAAATACTGATGTGCGGTGATTGGCGAGAGTGCTTTCTCTTGGTATGAGCGTGCCCAGGATCCGTCGTTTATTTGTATGGGGGGATTGATATTGTTGTTTAATGTTTTTTGTGGCTTTCCACAATGTATAGTCTGAGGCTGCGGTGGCGCTCAAGTTTTGAAGGTATTTTTCAAAGGAGTCGTTTTTGAGCGTTTTTATTAAGTCTTTCAGTTGTGTGGTTGCTTGGTTGAATTTCCTTCTATCGGAAGGGTAGCGGGTGGATTACCAGATTGATTCTTCTTAGCCTTCTTTTCTCCGCGATTTTTTGTTTTATTATTATGGCACTGTTCTTTTATTCTTCGGGTCGGAATTTCCGGTGTTGCGTCCCATGCGGTATCTTGTATTAACCTGGTGAATTTATAGACTGCTTGCTCTAGGTCGTGTTCAGTTTTTAGGGGGATTCGCGAACTTAGATTGTTGTTCAGTATTGCCCTGTAGAGGTCCCAATTGGTTCTCCTGTTGGTCAACTTCAATGGTTTTTCTGTTCCTATGAAGGAGCTGCTCACGGTGGCTATGACGGGGGAATGGTCGGTGTAAGTCCCAGTTTGGTGTGATATTTAGGCAGCCTGGAGCAATTCCCTTCATTAGGAAAAAGTCAAGGAGGTCCGGAGGGTCTGTCGGCCAATAGGTTGGTTGGTATGTTGAAAGATGACCTAGTTGGAGTTCTTGAACCACTTGAAACACAGCTCGACCTCTACCTGGAAGTGATAGCCTAGATCCCCATAGGGTATGTTTCGCGTTGAAGTCTCCCTCGGCTAAGAATCTGTTTCCTAGTGCGCGGAAGAGTTCTATGAAGCCTTCTTTATTTATGGGGTAATTCGGTGGACAGTATATAGCTGATTGTTGCTGAGATTGTTAGGGGTCCTTGCCAATCCTCTACTTGGATGCTAGTAGCTTGTAGAAAGTTTTTTTTTTAATTCTGGTAGTTGGTGGTGTTTGATTTGGTTTCGAATGAGTATTGCTGATCCACCTTGTGCGAATATGTCTGCGTCCGGATGATTTGTTGAGTAGGTGACATAGCTCGGAATTTTAAAATGAGTTCTGTTTGAGAAGTGCGTTTGAGATACTAGAAGGATGTCTACATCATTGTGTTTAAGAAATATTTCTAGTTCTTGTTTATGGTATTGGAGTTAACGCTATTTTAAATATTTGCGCCATTTTTTCCAGATAATTCTTCTCTGAGAAGCTTGATTTGTTGAGTAAGGTCATTTATGGTTTGTTGTTGATCTTGAATTGTTCGTTGCATAGCAAGTATGACTGCTGTCAGATTTGTATTTTGTTGGTCGTGAGGTGGGGGGTCTTTTTGATGGATGTGTGGTAGGGGTGGGAACTGGATGTGGTAAGATTCTGTTTGTGACTGACTAGGTGTTTGGGAATTGGATAATGGTTGGTGAATGTTGTTTTGATTGGCTGTGGTTGGTATTCTGTAAAAACACACCGCTTTGCATCGAGTCTCGGATCTTGGAAAGGCATAACCATAAACACAATTTATTACACAAGGGCGCTAGTAACCACAATATTTAGAAAACAGCTTTAATGAGAACTATATGAGCATACAATAAATGTGAAAGAATTTGTCTAAAAATATCATTCCTACACAATGTAATAACAATGTAAAAAACCAATTCTGATGTCTTGTTCATTTATTCGACACCCCCCTCTGCACAGCTTCGCGCCTCTCTAGGGAGGTGCGCCCCACGGTTTGAGAAACGCTGGCTTAACATATCTAAGTCACGTACGGTTGACTAAGTTTACTTTCCCTACCTTCATTATGATATGATATTCATAGTGACATCACCCAGGTTACTGGAAGAAAAATGAGATACCTACAGTATGCATGAGTAGGCTATAAAAGTGCAAATAAAAGTTATATTTAAATTTAAAAATATTCAAATGACCTTGCCTATAGATACGATGACATAAAAACGACAGCAAAATGTAGTAGGTCGCGACTACTGAAACGTTGATTTCGTGTCGGTTTTCACGAGACGGTAATTTATTAAAAGGAAAATTCCGATATCTTAGTAGGTTTCGGCCCGACTGCAAAACCAGTTACGGTGTACGTGTGGGTATGTTAATTAAGTGTCTTCTGTTACTTTTTCTCCAAGGAGCAACGTAACTCTTTCAGCCAAGTTAAAACTATAGGAAGAGTGGAGGCAAGCTCTGTTTGCTTTGCCGAATTTTCGTAATAGATACAGTAAAATAAACATTGTAGGTTGAAACTGTCCAAATATAACATTCATATGAAACCGTGGGATGAATGTTCAAAAACAATATCGTTTCGGAAAATCAACACGCACGGCATTCGCTCTTCTAGAAGTATTTCTCCACAATGAAGCAAGTTCTATATACACAACCGTTCGTATTTTATTTTTCCGGCGGGTTTTCTATTTAAGAAAATAGAATTGCAATCTGAAGGTAAATCGGTAAAATAACAGAAATGGAATGCCATTTTATTGAGATAAAGCACGACAACTAATTTTGTTTGTCCATTATATGATATCCATGTGGAAATAAATCATCTCTTATACACTGCAACTTTTTCAATTTGATTTGCATTAATGCGTTCATAAACATAAACCGTGTCAACATTATGTAATCCTTAAATTGCTTATATGAAACGTTGCGTTGTAGACAGCATTCTGCTGGAGATAAAAACCACTTTTATAAACATTTATATCAACATCATAAACCGCAAGCAGTTTAATTTGTTGCGATTATACGTTTTATTTAGTACTTATACAGGGTGATTCGAAACATGTGGAAAAACCTTTAACCACTAAGGTTATAAAATCATCTAGTAACTTTTTTCAATTCGGTACAGTTACGGAGATATGACGCTTTAAAGTTTTTTTCATATCAATTCACTGTAACATAAACAACTTTTTGTTTTTTGTCGGATTTTATTAACTTTGTTGATTTGAAAAGCTAACAGTCCAAACTTAATTTCCAGTCAAGAAAAAGATACAGTTGAGTGTGAAAAGTGGATGAAATATGCCCCAAAGTGAAAAACTTGGTGTACAAATTTGTAAATTAGGTGTACATAATTCAATTGTCATTGCTATTCGAAACTCTGTTATATACCTAACTCTTTAAATGGAAAATTTTCGAAACAAATTATGTTCAACTTTTTGTTGAAAAGAGAAATTTAAGAATAAACTTACCTTAATGGCCTCATTTTTAAGATGTATCCTAACTTATAAATTTTTAAATCACACTTTGACTTCTGGGTAGATTTGATCCATTTTTCACACTCCAGTGTACGTTTCTGGAAATTAAGCTCGGGCTGTTAGCTTTTCAAAACACCAAAGTTTATGACAATCGGACTAGAAATAAAAAAGTTATAATCAATTCAGTGAATTGATGTAAGAAAATTTTGAAAGCCCATATATCCGCAACGTCTTCGAAAAAAGAATTGGCTGAGTAAGTAGGGGGACAATAGGCCCAGCTATACGTGGTTAAATTTTTTTGCACGTGCTTACAATCACCCTGTATACAATTTTACGTACTTAGATATCAGAAAACTGATAGAGCGTAATATTTGGAATAATTGAGAATATAATTTATTGATATATTATCATGCACATTTGTCTGCTTCGAGGTAAATAAATATACAGGGTGTCAATTTGAAAACGTATAATGTATTATCCCTGATAGTAAATGAAGAACTGAACTATTCTAGAAAACGTTTCTACAGCACAAGTGGAGAATAGCCTCATAAAATAACATTCCCCATTCAACTTCTTAGGCTCTAGATGTCCTAAACAAGTTTTTAAATAGTAGCACCCACTTTGTAATACCGCATTGGAAAGCTCTTAGCAAACGCTATTCAGCAGTAGCAGACATTTTTTCTGAACAATTTTTCATAGTATTAGTAACAGTTGTTCAAAACGATTTCCATTATTCTCTGAGCAATAATAAAATATACTCTTATATTATTTACCAACATTTTATTGCGGAATAGCTCGGAACTCCTGAACTATTCCTTGTCACAGTTATACTACACCCCGATGTGTAGACAAGAGATTTTAAGTGATACTGTGGTGGTAGGTCCCACGAATTTCACTGTATAGATAAATTCCTCGGATCTACAGATTGCGTTACTGTAGAAACCAGATTTTCCCAGCGGTACGGACAATGGAAACATCTTTCTCAATGATGATGTCACGTGCGCTGGGAATGCAAGAGGGGTCTTGAAGCGCATCCCAACAATACAAAGACCACCACTCTTACACCGGCACTATTACGGAGAGGTCGATGGTATTCAAGTCGGTCATACTTCTTTATTATTATTTGTGTTACCGTAGCTATACTGTTTATTTTTAAAATCTTTTATTACATGCATTATATAAGTGCAACCAACGCTGAAACGCCATTGGGGTCAAAATCTGGAGACATTCTATTTTTCCGAAAGGATCGAAAAACAATGTTTGCTACTATTGATTAGCATTTTACAAGACCTGTTGAATGGCTTATCAAAAAGTGTGTGTTACCATTTGAAATTATTTGGTGGGGGTGCCTAGAAAAGATCTATGCCTATTTTACTTTCACATATATAACGCATTATAAGATTTCAAATTGACACCATGTATAAAAGTGAACTGTTAGTTTGTTATGAAAATCAAATGTCTTCAAACTAAAAGAAATAATGTACATTGGAATGAAGAAGAAACGAAACAATTATCAATACATTGCAGAATTAATGTTTGGAAATCTATGGGCTGTTAAATACTTTAATACAGACACGCTAGAGCTTGACGGTGACACTATTATGAAATTGTAAACATTTCTATTCCATAATATGGTATATTTTTAAATTTCAGTCTTTCAATTTAGTGTTAGCGCTTGTATATCTACTCAGCGGATGAGCCAATTTATGGATGTGAGTTGTAATTAAGGTAAATGATTTATCCTTTTTATTCTTTTTCTAAGCCGACGTTTTTAATGCTTACCAGCTGAATCAAATGCAATAAATAATTAGAAAGCCAGTTAATATTTTTCTCTGGAGTTGTGTGGAGTGGTACAGCTACATATTTTATTTTTATAATTGACTTGATTTGGTTTTTCCAAATAAACATTGACATTGGTATAAAACATCAACTTGATTTCTTAAATCAATAGCAATTGAATATTTTTTTAAATAGTGATTTCATCTGGGGGAATCTCCGAACCATCAAGTTTTAACCACAGATACAAAGAAATTGTTTATCATTTATCATTTATACAGGCTGTATAAAGAAATCCAACCCGAGCTGTAGCGCTTCTAATTGAGCTTGCATCGCAACAGTCGATATACGAGGACAGCCCATTAAGTTTTTCCAAAACGACCACTAGGTGTCGTTATTGAGATGTGTCATTACTATTTGCGTAAAATTTGTCGTTTGTTATTGTTAGGTATACACAAATATTGGGTTAACGGCCAAGGGCAAATAGAATAGAAACTATTCGATTTTTAATCAAGCTTTCGAAATAATTTATTTCTTCATCAGGATTCTGGAAATTCCAAGAACCAATGTTAACAATTTATAAATGTTAGGTTAGGTCTTACTTACAAATCAAAGTTGCAACATTGGAATCACGACATAGCGCGTATTCGAGGTCTAACATATTAACCATAGGTTAACAAATAATCACAGATGTGTCAGAATAAGTTAAGACAAACAAACAATTTAAAACAATTTAAAACAATTTAAAACACGGCTTAAGTCGCCATGTGCAGATCTTATCACAGGAAGTTAGTTCTAATACCACCTATTCAAAACTATATAACATGACAAGAAGGCGGGAAATTCAAAAACCGCCAAAAATTCACAAAATGAAGTGAAACCCAGAGAACCGATTTTTTACAAATTAATCCAAATCAACAGCATTAAATGTATGATTAATATTATGTATACTATTAAAATTGAGTAAATAAGAGTAGATACTACTTAAGTTATCAATGTCAGTTCTAAAATTTATGCTAAGTGGGTTACAAACAATATGAGTCATTTCAAGGAAAAGTCTGCTTCTGTATTTA
>JABXWE010040623.1:0-12621 GCA_014611495.1 Limonius californicus | reverse complement strand
TAGAGATGCTTGGAAAACCGCGTCCTAGATCTCGCTCTTTCAAAGCAAGCAAGCAAGGGTATTTATCCCAACGTAGGTGTTGGACGAATGAAAAGAACCCTGGAGCTCGAATGGCCAATCACTGGATTGTTGGGGGGATAAAAAAAAAGAATGTTTAGTTTAAAAAAAAAATTGTTTGGTACGAAAAAGAAGCTGCGGAGTAAAAATAATCTAAAAACAGTAATCCGAGCTTCGTACAAATTTGAATAAATTAAATAAGATCATTAATGTAATTTTTGGCACTGAAGATGTTAGGCTATATATAACCTTGGCGTAATTAATAAATTTGGAATCAAAAGGGAGTGTTGTTTTTTTGGTAATTTGGATGAAGAGGTACTGAAGTATCAGAGCGACCCGGAAACTGAGGAAGAGTGGTGCAAGAGCTAGTCGGAAGCGGATTCAAGTTGTTACTGAAATGTATATTTGGCAAGTAAACATAGAGCTTTGAGTTGTACGACGCTGTTCTCGTACACAGCAATATTATTTATCGGTATTACACCTATTAGGAGTCGTTTATTTATGGTATAAGTACATACTCGTAGATACAATAAACTTAGTGAAAACAAACAAAAATTTAAATTTTAAATGCAGTCCGTCGAGCGTCGACCATAAAAAAAACCTAACCTACAACACTCGAGCAATTGTAGTGAAGAGTCGGCCTCAAACGTATTTTAACTCTGCACTTATACCTCCGTCGCCATAGTAACGCCTACGTCAATATCTATGTACAATTGGTTCACGGGATTCGCGCAAGTTAAGAGTTCAGTCGCGGAACTGCATGTTCGGGTTTGACCGTCGATTTTTAAACAATTTCAACAATTTTGAATTCACATTTTTAGCTGTAGTATTTAATGATATTTTCTGTCTCACTGACATTATTTGATGTTCTCCAAAAGAAATCGTTTTATATTAATTTTTGTGTTATTAAAAAATAAATAAAACTATTAAAGAGGAAAAGGAATTACTTCTTTGATGCACTTTTCGAAAAGACTAAGGAAATAGAAATACGAGCGTTACCTTTTATATTTCGGGATTAGAGAACAAAAACAAATATTTATCATCGAAAATGGCTTTATTATTATTATCGTGATCCTCGTTTGTACCGTTTGCGCAGTGTCGAGGCGGTGTGGGGCAAGGCTAAGCTAGTTTGTGCTATGCACAACAGGGACCGACTCTGCGGGATACCGTGTTGGTGCGAAACCATGCTTGATCCCCAATAGCAAATGGAGACCGGGACCCAGTACCGATCCCCCAGGGAATTAGAAAAATTTCCGACCCTGGGGAGATTCGAACCGCGAAGCGTTTGGACTATTACATCGAAACCTTGGCCCTCTACCACTGAGCCATCCCCGCCCTTAAAATGGCTTTATTGTTTTTCAAAATATTCTCTCACTCCAACATATGCATTTTGAACGCATCAACCGCTTCTTCAGATGACGAAAAACATTGAACTCGCAATTTATTTTTGATGTTTGAGAATAAAAAGAAGTCTTTGGGTCAAACGTATTGAGTGCTCAAAAACTCAATTGCTCGAGCCGATGTGTGAGAACTCGCATTGTCGTGGTGGAGAATGATCCGTCTTTGACGGTTGGTTTTCCTTATTTCTCCGAAGACTTGTGGCAAACAAATGGCTGTGTACCATTCAGAATTGACCGTTCTACGTTGCACCAATGGTACGGTTGAGACATGTCCAGTTTTTCCGAAAAAAACAGGTGACCATTTGCTTCGAAGTGCTACCAGCACGAACTACTTTTGTTAGGTTTGACTCGCCCTGGAAGACCCATACAGTCGACTGCTTTTTACTTTCGGGCTCATACGCGTAGATTCACGATTCGTCACCTGTCACGATGTCATACACATGTTTTGAAGGACCGCGATCGAATTTTTTCAGCTTTCTTGCGACCAATTGACACGAGCTTGTTTTTGAGCGATTGTCAAATTATGTGGGATCCTACGCGAACAAATCTTTTTTACGGCCAAATGTTCATGCAATATTGATTGTACGCTGGTCCCACTAATGTCCAAGGATATCTCAATCTCACGATAAGTCACATGACGATCTTGCAGTATCAGAGCACGCACCGCATCAATGTTTTTCTGAACAACAACCGATTTCGGAGGACCTTCACGAAATTCATCGTTGAGCGAACTACGGCCACAATTGAATTCGGTAAACCATCGATAAACACTGGTCCTTGATGGTGCTTCATCGCCAAAAATCGAATTAAGTTCATCGATGCACTGTTGAGTTAATCCACGTCGAAAGTTGTAAAGATTAATCCCATAAAAATGTTCACGATTTAATTCCATTTTTGGCCGATACGAATTTTTCAAGTTACTGTAAACAACACAAATAGCGCTCGTACGTCAAAACGTTCTGAGTACTATAGAGATCTGGTTTGATACCAGATACTATAATATTAAAATTAAAACGAGCTTTTGGGAAACGTGTTCGTTTATTGATGTAAAAACGGTAACTTAGTAAACAAATAACAAAAAACATATATATAACCCAAAGCAAGGCGATCCGATGTAAATGTAGTGCACGCGCACTACAGTACGTATACCGTCAAAAATGTCAAACTTTACGATAGAGACGTCAGTTGACAGATGGCAGCACTAGGGTTGCTCAATCCCGAAATATAAAAGGCAACCCTCGTAATACAAATCGATATTTCTAAGCGCCCTAAGCGGGAATACGCTAGCCTTACGAATAATGACATTAGAAGAAAATATAGAATTTTGTTTTATGAAGTACTGGATCACATTGTAATGGAAATGGAAGTACAGTTTCAAGACTGCAATAAGTTACAATTCATGTCTTTGGCTGATACTACGAAATCGGAAATTCAAACAATATGATTGGCGTTTTTCGTCTAATGCTTTTGAAAGTTTAGGTTAATTTTATGGCAAAATAATTACAAAAAGTCGGCGCCTTAAAAACGAATTAAATCTTCTTTATGCCGATGAAAGTGGCCGCAATCTACAGACCCAAGAATTGCTAGTAAATGTCAATGAGAGCAAAGAAATTTTTACCGAAGCCTACAAATTGTTTGGCCTCATATTAACTTTTCCGTCGACAAATGCATCAGTGGAATCAAGTTTTTCTTGCCTTAAACTAAAAAAACGTACTTAAGGAATGCAGTATCTCAAAATAGGCTTTCTTCTTTGGGAAATATTTCAATTCCAAAAGAACTCTTATTAGAATTAATAACAAATCCACAATTTTACGAAGACATAATAAATAATTTTGCTGCATTAAAGGACAGAAGGATAGACTTGGTCTAGAAAAAATAGGTAAGGTATTTGTTATTATTAGGGTTATTATAATAGCACTTCACCTATTTTGTTACGCGCAAGCCGCCACTGCTCGACGGACAAGACTAGGAAACGCGAATTTCTGTACCTCGTTTCTTTGAAAAATGCAAGCTTTGAAACATTTAAGATTTCTCCAAAAAAGAATCGCCAAAATGGTGTATGCTTTCCGGACCGGAAACGGTGGGAGATATTCGGATGCTGTTTCGCAGACATAATCGACACACGTGGCATTACCGTCCGCCGATCTCAACATCGGCTGCCGAATTTTTAACACCGTCGTCTCTCGACCCTGGAGTTTCGACTCTACCGCGCAAACTTCGAGCGGCTACGTCAACGAGCAACTCCGACACGCATCCCCAAAGCGGTTTCGTCAGGTCGTGATCGCGCATGTCTCCCAATGTCTCCCGAGTTTGAGCCGATTCAATTAAAAAATACAAAAACCGGTAGGTTCTCTCTTCTTCTTCTTAGAGTGCTTTATCTCTTACCAGACGTGGCGAACTTGTGTCTAGTGCCTCAGACATAGAACACCTACAGCTTAACGTGGGCTCCGAACCACGGGAAGTGTAAATACTTCTACTCCAGAGAAGATTTACTAGGCAGAATACCTCGCTGGTTTGCCATTGCACTACGAGGGAGAACGGCCGTTAAAAACCCGATGTTCCAGGACTGGGAATTGAACCCAGGACCTTTAGGGTAGAAGTCTAACGCGCTAACATCTAGCCCACGGCTGCCTCCGGGGGTTCCTTACAAGTTCAGAATGTAGTTATTTGTAGAAAATACAATTTTGAAATTGATGTGTTTGCATATTTTACAAAGACCTTTGGTTACAAAACGAAACGGAATTTTGATGAATTTTCTGTGTTGTTTGTGAAAACTGTGTAACATTCAATGTTACTGTTCGTTTCCTCATTAAATTATCAATAATAACTGGAGAGAAATTGTTGTGGGAAGCAATATTTTTGATGTATCGATATTAAATCCGGTATCGAATTGGATTGAATGGAAAGGTAAATACTATACGGGCTAAAAAATAAAATCCGCCATTTTATGTCGAAAACCATAACTTGAGTGATTGGTAACAAATTTGTTTATATTGGGGGTTTTCCAGTAAACGCTGAATTCTAATCCAGTACAATTATTTCTGGCTTTTCTTAGTTCTTACTGAAGATGGCAATTTAGTTGCCGAAATACTTGTTTGGGTGTTCTAAATGTCATGGTGGTAAGCAGTAGTGAGCCCGAGTCCTTTGTTAAATTTCCATGGAATTTTCGAGCCCCTAGTTAAAATTCTGTTTGCTTAATTTATTTTCCTGAAAATCCTAAAATGTTTATAAAAAGCGTTTTGTGTACTAACGGTTGTAACCTCCCTGCTATTAAAATTGATGTAAATAAAGAAGACGTTTTATACTTAGTAAAAAAATACAAATAACATCGAAACCCATGACCAAAAGTGCCAGCGCAAATGTTCAATTTTTCGGGGTGTTGAGAATGTGTTTGCGCGTCATTCTCACTCTCATTCACAAATGGACCTTATTTAAAAAATACCCCCCGTATCATCGAGGGTTCCTTAAAAGTTCCGAATGTAGTTATTTGAAGAAAATACAATTTTTAAAATATCATCAGATTAGAATCTGACCAATAGCTACAATTATGGCAATTGACTGTGCCATTTAGTATGAAAGTGCATTCGTCGGAAAAACAGGCGTCAAGAAGAAAAATTCGATTATTTCTCGCACGTTCACTTAATATCTTACACAACTGCAAACGGCGGTTAAAGACGTCTCAATGAGTTCTTGTCGGAATAAACTTTGTGGTGTTTCAAAATTCATTTAATACTAGTTCGCTTAATATCCGATACAATAGCCATTTGACGTGTACTCAACGTGGGATGGATAACAACGTGGCCCAGAACCGCGACTTCCACCGCTTCATGACTTATCGGATTTTCTCGCTAACTACAAGACATACTTGCGAATCACATGCTCAGCTGAATGTTGCTTGTTGAACAATTGGACGCTTCTACCGACACATTCATTGTTTCCGAAGAAAAACACAATTATTTCAACTCTTTCTGAAATCGAATAAATCATTTTAGATGCTCAGTTACAACTACGAAAAACGGTGTAACGCTGACATATGGTCAATTAATGCCATCTAATTATTGCATAAATGCCTTGAAACTTTGGACTGCGGAGTTCCGCAGGAACCAATGCTCGGAATCCAAAAATAAAAACACTACTGTAAAGCAAATTCATCGAGCTTTCAGTTGGTTTGTCTTTTGATACCTCTTGTCATTTATATATTTTTAGAGTGAAAGTCATCCCAATTTTGGGGTTAAAGATAGGTGAACGGAAATAGCCGTATTACATGTTCCCCTGACTAATTAATTTGACCCGTTCAGACGTTCTTGGAAGAATTGAGATTTAATGTCACAAAACACCCCTGTTTCTTTTTCGGTGGGCCACCCTGTATGCCTATTTTAATAAAACTAACACGATAGATAAGCTTCCCTAAATTAAATGTAAATTCGACAATTTTTATCAAAAAGTATTTCACACAACAGGAGATTTCCTCGTGTTTGTATTAAAATTTAATAGTACGGATATCAAGCTGTGGTGTTATGCAAAAACGAAATTATTCCTTTCATTGGTGTATATAAATACACAATTTTTTGTATATTCAACAAACTTAAACATGTCCACAAACAACTTGCAACAGCTAACTCTTGGAACAATTCTTTTGCTGTTTATTTTCACTTCTGTAACCTGTAAGTATTTTTTTTTAATATACGTTTTTCCGGATCAGCTATACAAGAGCTATACACAGAACTGTTCATTGCACATTTTCACTTGTCACTGTAATCACATTAGGAAGTCATTCACTGAATAACTTCAATCACTAATTTGTTCTTCAAATGTTGACCTGATGTGTTGCGGTAGTTTGTGGACTGTGGCTTGATTTTTCTCCTGTTCCACAGTGGATAGCGCCAGGGCATTGCCCGAGTTTATCGTGGAAGGTCCTAATACATTTTTCGATATTTGTTGAATTGTAGGAATTTGTATTTCTCTACGGATTTGAATGTTACGTACAAACCATGATGAGTTACTGGCTATTCGTAAACTTTTATTTTGAAAGACTTGCAGCTTTTTTATCGTTGTTTTGGGAGCAGCACCCCATACTGGACAGGCATAGGTCGTAGCAATGAGTTGTAAATAAGCAGAGAGCAGTCGAGTTTTAGAGGGCTTTTGCGGTTTATTATCGGATATAACTGTGATAACCTTACATGAGCTTCATTCAGTTTCTTATTTAAATGTAATCTCCAAGTTAGGCGTTCATCAAGATGAACTCCTAGGTACCTCACTCCTTGATCAGGACTATTCCATGGTAGGGGTTGGTCATTTATTACTAAGTTGTTTGGGGTAGCTGGTCGTCGCAGGGTGAACATTTTTTTTTGCATTTTGTAGGGTTGAGGTTTGCTTCCTATTTCTTGAGCCAGTCGCTTCGTTCGTTTAAGGTTTTTTGGAGTTGTTGGACAGCTACATCAATGTTTTGACTTTGAGTAACGATTGCAGTGTCGTCTGTATATATTGCAATGGTAGAATTGGGCAGGCGTGGGATGTCATGCATGAACACATTGTACAGGATTTGTCCCAAAATTTATCCTTGTGGTATTCCAGGCAATATCTCTTTGATTGCTGAGACAGCAGCGTTATATCTTACTTGAAACTTTCTATCTTCCAGAAAAGATTTGATTATTAGCAGTGCGCTAAATCTAGTTTAATCAGTTTAATAATAGTCCATCAAACCATACCGTATCAAATGCTTTTGCTATGTCGAAAAAAGCTATTACTGCTTGTTCTTTGCGCCCAAATCCTCGTTCAATGGTTTCAGTTATGCTTAATAATTGATGATTTGTTGAATGTTTCGGTCTAAGACCAAACTAAAAATCTAGAATTGCATTTTTCATTGAAAGTTTATGTTTAGTCTTTTAAGCTTTCTCAACATTTTTTGACAACAGAGGTAAAAGACTGATTGGCCTATAATTTGTGGGCTCTTGAAGATTCTTACCTGGTTTGTTAAACATCAGGATGTGCGCTTTTTTCCAGGTATTCGGGAAGTACCCTATTTTAGGCAGGAATTAAATCTGACAGTTATATAGCAGATTGCTTTTCTAGTGAGTTTTTTGAGGGCAAAATTAGTAAGTAATAATATCGTGTCCCGGAGATTTTTTGTATGGCAACTTCTTGATGAACTGCATTATTTCTGTGGGGGTTATATGTTTTATCACCCCCGGGGTGCCCAGTAAATTGTTTGTGACATAGTTCTTAACGTGATGGGTATTTTCAGCATTATCATTGTTGTTGTCCGTGGTGAAAACATTCACCAGGTGATCTGCAGATATTTCACATTTTTCAGCATCGCTGGAGTACGTAATGCCATTATTTTTTAGAAGGGAAAGTGCCAGTGGTTGCTTAATAATCCGTTTGGTTGCTCGCCATAACGAATGATCTGCAGGCTGGAGGTCTTCTAAAAATTTCTGATAGCAGTTTATTCGATGTTTATCCAGTTCTAGTTTAACTTGTCGCGTTAGCTGGTTCAGCAAGTTATGGGTTTCTATTTCTTTGCCATTCTCTTCTGACTCGGTTCTTCTGTTTTATTAAATTCATTATTTCTGCTGGTGGTTGCAGGTCATTCGGTTTTCTTCGCTTGGGCTGTATTATGCTGGCTTCTTTTATGCATGTTTTGATTATTTCCTGGAAGTTGTTTATGGCTGAATCAATTGCATCTCTTACGTCTAGGTGGGTGGGGCATTGTATCTTATTGTTGAGTATCGTTTGAAATTTTTCCCAGTCAACAATTCTGTTGATTGGGTAGTTGGTCAGCTTGGTTAGGTACGTGTTCGATATTAGGACCGGTAAGTGATCTGCCTCAAGTTCAGTTAGTGCCGTTTGGAACAATGGGCAGGAACTATTCTTGTATATCAGATTGGTAATCTGCTCGGTAAGAGTAGTGGGTTGGTGAATCTGGAGCTGAAATATGAATTGCGTTATCGTTGATATACTTGTATAGTCGTAGACCGTTTGGATTGTTCACATGACATCCCCATATGTAAGTAAATTTAAATGACTAGTTATTTTATCAATAGTTTCAAATCTACATTTCTATTATAAAAATTAAAGTTATATATGCCGTCATCATTGATTAACTGATACAGTCTCAGTTGTAACCCTTGACCGTGGTAACTTAAAAAAGCTTGAGGACACCGCGGCGTAATATTTAGAACAGACAAATACGTACTTATTTATAACTTGAACACATGGACTTAGATTATCTAAAATATCTTTGGCTGACAAAGATAAATTCTTCAGCAAGTCATGTCATTAGGCTTCTATTACTCCTCTGTTAATTTCGTTACAAACATATCTTCAAAGGTTTCCTCAGCCGAAATTACTTGAAATCGCCGCTAGTATCTACTGAATATGACAACGTATTTGCTGAAATACGTATTTAGGTATTCTAAATATGTTAATGGTAAGGGGTTTCTTCAAGGTTATGTATGCTTTAATTATTCATTCAACCCAAATGGTGGTTTAGGTATTATAATGCAATTTAGTTTTTTTAATACCAATGACTGGAGAGTGTTGTGCTTCTCTGGTAGGTATAAAAATTATGAAAAATCCACTAACCAAATGATATACTTACTAAAATATGGATATGGGTCATCCTCTACATTACAGATGCAAGTGAAAATCGTATAGTAGGAGGTGTTGATGCTGACGATGGTGCCTTTCCATACCAAGTATCGCTTCGTAAAGGGGGTCGTCATTTTTGTGGGGGTTCTATTATTGAAGACAACTGGATACTCACTGCAGCCCACTGTGTTCAAGGGTAAGTTCTGACAAATTTAGCCTTTCGCGTTCTTCAAAAATAATTTTAATTATCGAATTGGGATAAAAAACCAGAAAGTGTTCAGTTTTTTCGTCCTTTAAAGCATTTTTAATGCATTACATAATGAAATGGATTTCCTGTAGTACATAATTTTTTAAGCAAAGCAAAAGTTAAATTTTTCTTTTGTAGGCAAAGTACTGACGGTTTCACAGTAGTAGCAGGAAGTAACTTGTTAAACGCCGGAGGAGACACATACAATGTTAAAAAGTTGATTTCCCATGAAGACTACGAATCTGCAACGATTTCCAATGATATAGCCCTGATTAAACTGGAAGACCACATAAAAATGAAGAAATCAATTAATAAAATAGAATTATGCTCTGATGACACACCTGAAGGGACTGAATTGGTTTTAAGCGGATGGGGAACAACGGCCGTAGGATTTTACACATTTTTGTAATTATAATTTAATGGACAATTTGTTGCAGTATCCGGGAAAAATACCCAATAAACTTCAAACAATCAAATTGATGGCTATCAGCAACAACCGATGCCTTTCTGAACATCCAAAGGGAGAAATTCAGGCTGGAAATATTTGTACTTTTACCAAATCTGGAGAAGGTGCTTGCCATGTAAGTTACGTAATTTACAAAATTGATTTACCAACTTGTATTTTTTAAACTATTGAGGGTGCTTTTGCCGTACACATCAGAGTATACCAGATGCATTGGACAGGGGTTACAGCGCTACTGCTGCTAAATACAAATATCAGACATCATTAAAACTAAGTTAGATTGGGATTAAGTTACTTTAAGTTCATTAATTACATTCAGAAAAACATCTAGTTTATATAAAAATTATGGACAATTATAAGAAGAAAGTTTTTTTCTTCCCTCGATCCATTTATCATAGGTTCCGGAGGCATTGCAAACTAAAATTCAATCTTGGTACCTGTAACATGGCTGCACAGGTCTCTCATAGGATGTCTGCTGCAGTCCTTCGGTTCAATATATGGTTGCCCAAATTTGCGTTGTCTTATGCTTACCGACTCATCACAGTTGCACAGAACGTGTGTTGGTGTTTCTAGTTCTTTACTGCAGAGACATATGAGGTGTCCATTAAATTCCTTTATCTTCCTGAGGCGTTCCTTAACAGTCACGTGTCCTGTTAGGAAGTCCTAAATTGTGTCTTGCTTAGCTTAAGCAATTCTTCAGCTATTTTTGAGCAAAGTTCACTTACAAATACCTTGATATGGTTTAGCCCTGATCTGTTGGTCCAGTAGATTTTCTGGCTGCAAATCCATTCATTTACCTACAGCTATGGATTACATTTTTCGGCACCCCCAAAAACTGGCTCTGGCCCCCAATAGGGACCTTTTGATCCCTGCCTTGCAAGTTCATTGGCTTTCTAGTTGCCTTCGATTTCACAGTGACCTGGAACTCATAGCAGTCTCACGGTGTTCTGTCTTGCTAGGTAAGTGAGTTCTTCATAGCAATCCCAGACAAGTCTTGAGGAAGCGTTTACACTGAATAATGCTTTCAGGGTCGCTTGGCTGTTAGACAGGATACAGATACGCCTACCTACATAAAGCCTTTAGTTGTTTTCGCGTGCACACTGAAGTATGGCGTATATTTTCGTTTGAAACACCTAGTTGTACGTGTCAAGAACCAAAGGCTAAGTCTTTCTCTTGGATTTGCCCCAGGTATATCTTCCCGGGCAACCGTCTCGGCTTTCGAGTCGTCCTTGTGCTTTCCACTCTACACGATCCTGAATTTCCTCCTTGTAAAGCAAAATATTACGGAGGCCTACAACTATAATTTGGTTGAAAAAGGCTAGAAGGAGAAGAGAAGAAGAAGAAGAGAAGAAGAAGAAGAAGAGAAGAAGAAGAAGAAGAGAAGAAGAAGAAGAGTGTATCCACCAGATATGTTGATTTCATATGGTTCGTTTTCATATTAAGTATAGAGCCTTCTATATTATCAATTAAGTCTAAGATGATTTCTAAATATTTTAATTTTCTGAACAGATTGATTTCTTTGTCGCCAAGGTATAGAGATCTTGATCCCTCTACATTCTTCCTTCGCGTTCCTTCCTCCACTACGGTTTTGTAGTGTTGATGTTTAGGCTCCTGCTTATGTCGACCGGATTATTACATTCGGGGCTGTTTGCATTCGTTCCCTGACTGTGTTAACAAATTTCCGTTCAATTAGGATGACCAAATTATCAGCGTAAGCCAAGGATGAAAATCTTTCATTGCTAGGATTCATTAGCCATGTCGAGGTTTCACAGGAAAGGGAACATAACTCTTCCTTGCGGGCGTCCCCCTGCAGCTGATTGCCAAAGTTTTGTTCATCCACGAAGTTTAAGCCACTCTACCCTAGCAGTCTATCCACCTGCTGCAGCTCATCTCTAGACCCAAATTTCTTGTGGCAGTGCTGATAAAAGCTAAATGATGTATTATCAAAAGCTTCTTCTATGTTCAGAAAAGCCCCTAGAACGATATTTTTGTTGCCCAACGCTTTCTCCATCTTCCTGGTGAGATGGTAGAGCGCTGTTTCTCTTGATAGACTTTCCGTATAGGCAAATTAGTCCCGATGTAGAGGGTTGGTTACCAGCACATAGTCCTTAATATGTTGTATAGAGTAATCTCTCCATTGTCTTAAGTACGAACAACACAATACTTATAGGACTGTAGTTCTCTACTCGGGAATAGTCAGCCTTTGGTATGAAAACCGCCCCGGTAGGTCTTCATATTTTCGGAAGGTATTTCAAAGCCATGCTTGGCTATCTGCCTTAACCATGAAGTTTATTATGAAGTAGGTGCGAGACAGAAATAATAATGATGATGATGAAGTGCAAAACATGAGAGTATAGTGTTATGATATACAGGATGGTATTTATAGCAATGAAGATTCACAGATTCCCTGTCGGATAGAAGTGAAAGCTGTCCAAAGGTTTTTGCGGATTATATATCATGGATCATATACATTTCCTAGGACTTCATGTACATTTTCCACTATGTGGGGTTCTTCTTTTGAAAGTTTAATTTGACAACTAACCACCAGCTTTGTAATACTACACATTTGTTTTACAGGGTGATTCTGGAGGACCTCTTGTTGCATCAGGAAAACAAGTCGGAATTGTATCTTGGGGAGTACCCTGTGCAAAAGGCAAACCAGATGTATTTACTCGAGTTTACAAATATTTGGATTGGATTAAAGAGCACATGAAGTAAACGTATCTACTCGCTTGAATGCTTACTTTATGTTCACCAGACAATGATAATAAGCTCTTTTCTATGTTCTTTATTTAAACTCTGTTATTCTAAATAATTTAAAAAGTAATAAAGTTCTGATTAATCAGCATCTGTTGGTGTTCTTG
>JABXWE010040622.1:0-22505 GCA_014611495.1 Limonius californicus | reverse complement strand
AAAAATTTTGATAAATAATTTATAACTTGTTGTTGTAATACCGGTTAAAGAAATGAATGTAGCGCGACAGTATGGCAATGGTTCTGAACCAAAGTGCGCGGGGCTGTCCGTACCGCTAGGCCGTCGCGCGGTCTAACTAGTACCGATCGCTATTGCTACCGAGGTAAAATTTTATTTCCGTTAAAATCTCGATTTCGAAAATTTTCATGAATTCAATACTTACCCTATACCTATAAGGTATGGGAAAGTAAATATTCAAAAACTAAATGATAATTAAACATAAGAAATAATAGAAAACTAACTAATAATCAAAAACAAAATAATAATTAAAGATAAAAAATATTCTCTGAAGTAGGGGACACTATCCCTTGTTTTGAAGGGTTACTGTTTCACCCTTCTTTTCTCTCTTGAGTCTCTGCTTACTCAGCCTTATCCACTCCGAGGTGATTTGTTCAAAATCAGTGCATTTCATAATATGAAATTGTTTCAGCAATTTTTCTAAAAATGTAGGTGTATATATTAATTATATTAAATAAATAAATCATACAGTAACAATACCTTGAATTAACTTAATTGACTTCAAGTCCCTCATTTTATAGTTACTTCTATGTCCTAACCATGAGCAATGGACAGTTAGCTCAGATGCATAGAATTTACTCAAATATCTATGAGTTGCATCTTTAAAATTTTTTCCGCCGATAACGGACAGAAAACTCATCTAAAAAATATTTATTAAATAAAATTTATTAACAACAATTACAAGTTTATATATATACCGTCATTCAATGTTTATTTTTTTTAGAAAAAACGAAAAAAGCTGAACCTTATTCAAACAATATATAAAATATGCCATTTACCATTGTTTTTACATTCTCCTCGTTTTCAAGATAGTCTTCGAGATTCTTCAAATCTTCAAAATACTTTGCCGGTAGGTTTTTAAAGTAATTTTCCGATTCACAATTTCTACTGGGAGTTTCGATTTCTTTATTAAAAATGGAAAGCTCCAGTCGCTCCAGCCTACTCTCTATGCTTGTTAACAATATATTGTTAGATTTTGTAATTTTTAATATTTGATCTGAAAATAAATAAACAATAAACTCTTGGATACTATACAATCGATCTCGAAAAGAAAAGGTTTCACAGTTAGAGTGTAAAAGAGAGGTAGCGACGGTATACTGGAAAAAATTTCAAGTTTTGCCGAAAGGATATGGGCGACGAGCTTCTCCATTGGAATCTTCAGATTCGCGAGTTTCGGATAATATCCGGTTTGATCGTTTAGACCATTTAGTTCAACAAACAACACAAAACAAACGAAGAAGATGTGCACTCAAAACATGCAACTCCACAGTAAGAACCATGTGTTCAAAATGTAATGTAGCCCTATGTATTACCTGCTTTGCACCTTATCATTCCCGTTAACTTTCCAAACTTGTTTACTTATTTTATATTACATCATTATAATGTTCTATAATAAAATTTTAATATTTTCTAATTAAAAAGGTGTATTTCAATTTTAGGTAGTGTAAAGGCCTAGCGTTGCCATATGGTAACAGCTAATATCTCATTACCTGTCAATCTGTCAAAAAAAAGTTTTAATTGTTTTTAGTTTCTTTTAGCCAGTACGACATATTTTGTATAAAGAAAATATTAAATGCAAAAAAAAAATAATTTCGGCGTTAATGGGTTAATCCCTTTGCAGTTATCAGATTGCGTCGAAATGATTTCTTTTTTATTACAAACATTGCAGATGAATGTCAACGTACTTTTTAAGCCAATTCTTTTTTCGGATATTAGCTGCATATTAAAGAAACTACAGTCAAATCCGTCGTGTTTCATACATTTTAGTGCATCTAGAAAATGCACGAGGTCCACAATGCGACGACCACTAACATATTGTTTCGCTGAATTTTTCGGTTCAGATTCTTTTTCAATATGCAAATCCATTAGTTCTTCTTCTTCAGTGTGTTCTATGTTGACCATTCTTCTTTCTTCGTCCAGGGAATTCTCATAATTACTTGGATGAGAAGCTTCACAGCTGTTAATTAAAAAATGAAAACTATAATAATTATAGAGTGTTAAGAGCCCTCTGTACCGACGTGGTCAGGCGCATAATATTCGTGTTTTGTGCGCCATCACAAAACCCTTTAGAAGACTTATTTATACTAATTACGATTTTTTTTTCAAGTAGTTCAAAGTAAAATGGTACCCATACGATAGGAGCGGATTAGTTTTGGATTTAATATTACAACTAATTTAAAAAGCATTATTTTTTGACGAAATTAATTGCGTGCCATACAAACAGATCTTATTTTTGTTTTGTTTATGATTTATAGCACAAACTTACATACAAAAGAAATGTAACACAGCATTAGTGTTTCAAGGGCATGAAAAATGGAAAGAAATGCAAATAATGAATTTCTTCCGTAAAAACTAGGTTATTTAAAACGGCCAAGGAGCAATGAAATGGATGAAAATGTGGGTTTTCAAATTACTTTTAATAATTATAAATAAAACAATGTTTAATTATAATCTTACCTTGCACGATACAGGCGAACACGTTTTAGCAAGTTCTTTTTGCTCATTCTACGGGCAGAACAAGTTAATTTTCTTTTGAAACGGTTCCCCATTTTTACGACTGCCACAAATTTTCAAATAAAATGCAATAGGTACTTATTTTACACACAATGTAGCACAACAGCTCTGTTCGAGACCAAACTGCTTGAAAATGACTTGGAAAAGTAAGCGAAAGTCTGAAATATACCTTAAACAGATTAAAGTATTATAAGCTAATCACTGTTTAGGGGCAAGTCTAAGTACCTGCGTCTAAGTGTTCCTACATTCTTTTACGCTACAAAAATATTCCGTAGTTATGCAACTTTACGTACATCAAATAGAAATTTATTTTAGGTAAATGCCAGCCTTAATTCTGGATGCAGTTTAAGGTAGACTTTCGTAGCTGGCGACAGCGACAGGAGACCGCGACAGGCGACAGCGACAGGCGACAGGCGACCGCGACAGTGTAGAGAGAGCTTGTTCGCAACGTGCGACAGATCAGTGCGTTAACTTCTTCTGCTGGAGGCGCATGTACAGTGATTATTATTAAAATAATAATGTCGGCAAGTAGTCAACGTATTTTATTAAAACGTATGCTATTAGAGGAAGAGGAAGACGAAGACCTTATTTTCCATGGCCATAAGTTCGTATTTACTCATTACAGTAAATATTTCCGACTTCGCTTTCACTTTTAATATTGGAGGCAATTTTTTTAAAACCGACTTAATATGATCCCCAAACGAATTAACATCATCTTCATAAAGATTTTGTTCAACTTTTCCTTCACATACCTGTTTTAATAGAGCTTGTCTTTGTGTATCTCTTTTTTTCATATATTGCAAAAATTCATCTTGTTTGTTTTGCCTCTTCTTTTTGGGTGCAGCTTTTTCTGTTTTATTTGTATTTTGTTTCTGTAATTTTTCTGTATTATTTATATTTTCTATTGATGCATTTGTTGTATCTTCAGGGTCATTAACAACCGTTGATTGAATAGATTGAGTATCATCATCATCACTTTTGTAGTTTTGGTCAGTTTCATTGTCTTCGTTATCTATGATATCCATGGATTCACCTTGACTGTCTTGTGATAGGCTAGGTATATTTGATATTCCGTCCCTAGGAGATGACGATAATTCTAAAAACTTCAGCCTTTCATAAAACTCCCATTTCGACGTTTTGAGTACAGCTGCACTTCCTGTACCTGTCTTTCTCTTGCGCTTATATCTGTTGTAAGAATCTTTAATATATTTCCCTCGCTTTTTGCACTCATCGGCTAAAATAGAAAGAACATTTACAATTTTAGTTTTCTTTTCAGATTTCTAGCGACTGGGGAAACATTCGTATCTTTGTCTTTTGCTTATCGTATATCTGACTGTTACATTTCAAAAATAGTACGACAAGTTTTAAAAATAACTAGCAAAAACCTCACGCCAATGATTATGCCAATACTATCTCAGAAAAATTTTAGTAAAATTGCTGAAGAGTTTTGGAATAAATGGAATGTACCAA
This sequence comes from Limonius californicus, assembly GCA_014611495.1. Classification (NCBI taxonomy): domain Eukaryota; kingdom Metazoa; phylum Arthropoda; class Insecta; order Coleoptera; family Elateridae; genus Limonius; species Limonius californicus. Next base: position 18,443 of record JABXWE010040622.1, on the reverse strand, counting down.
ATTGCGTGGGTGCTATAGACGGCAAACACGTTCGAGTGAAATCTCCCAGAAACAGTGGTTCTTTATATTTCAACTATAAGGACTATTTTTCTATTGTACTTTTAGCCATTGTAGACGCGAACTGCAAATTTATTGCAGTTGATATAGGAGCATATGGCAAAGAAAGAGATAGTAATATATTTAGAGACTCTGCTATGGGGAAAAAATAGAATCAAACAACTTTAACATTCCCGAAGAAAAATGTCTTCCAGGAACTAATGTTTTTTTACCACATTTTCTTATTGGCGATGAAGCATTTGGAATTGATTCATACATGATGAAACCATATCCTCGAAAAGTTTCAACACTTGACAAAAAGAAAGAAATATTTAATTATCGGCTTTGCCGAGCTCGTAGAGTTTCAGAAAATGCGTTTGGACTGTTAAGCCAAGTTTTCAGAATCTTTTATACACCAATAGCAATTCTACCAGAAACAAGTAACGACTTGATAATGACTGCTTGTTGTTTACATAATCTTTTACGCGATGGATATTTAAAAAATCATAATGGTCCCACATTTCAATATAACGCGAGTGAAGAGCCACCAAAATTAAATATGGAGCCTTTAACTCGCTCTGGTGGATTTGCTAAGAGAATTGGTTTATGGACAAGAGAACAACTTACAGATTATATGTCAAGTGAACAAGGAAAAGTTTCCTGGCAAAACCATGCTATAAGTCAAAGAGACTAATAAACGAACCCATTTTTGTTGTTGTTACTAAAACTAAGAATACAATAAAATTATTATCACTTACTAGTTTTATTTAAAGCCCCTGCTATGTCTTTCCATATATTTTCTTTTTTTACGCCATCTTTATACGATTCTAGCTTCAAATCATAAAGAGTTGGGTTTTGTGCCACTAATTCTATCAGAATTTCATCTTGTTCAGATGAAAAAGCGCAAGATTTTGATAGGGTTGAAGACATGTTTCGTGTTTTCGCCGACAATGTCATGTGATTACACATCAAATGCGATGTAAAACCACGTGGCGACAGCGACACTACCGCTCCAGGAGCAGACGCGTGACAGGCCACGAGCGACAAGGCGAGGCGACCACTACGCAGCCTGTCGCGGTCGCCCGCTTCAAACGGATTTGTATTAAATTCCCTTGTAGCGGTGCTGTCGCTGTCGCCTGTCGCGGTCTCCTGTCGCTGTCGCCAGCTACGAAAGTCTACCTTTAAGGACGTCGCTACACGTTTTTGAAGTTAGTGTCGCGTTACGTAGCGCAAAATTAGTATCCGAGTGTAATGCCGCTATCTATATTTGAAGGGGTTAGAGCAAAAAGGGTACAAGTACACCCCAGTTAGTTTCGAGATATTTGCTTCCAAAGTTTATTGCTCTTTCAAAATTCTGTAAAAACGGCACAATATTTTAGTATAACTAATCAAAATAAAATTTAACACATAATTTTATTAGTAAAGTCATTATATTTGGAAAATGTACATTTAAGTAAAAAAAAACTGAATTTGATGTACTTATACCGTTTCTGCACAAACATAATTAATTATTTCGTTTAAATGAGTAAAGAAAAAACTGTTATTATTTTATTAAAACACATGAAACACTACAAAAAACTTATTGCCAAGAAGAAATAATAATATGAAGTGGAATAATATGAAGAAATAGTAAAACATATAGCAAAATCATGATTCATAATCGGAAGTTATGTCATCATCATCGATATGAATTTCGTCGTCGGATTCTTCAGAATCTTGATCCTCTGGAACTGAAGCTGTGCTGGGTCCAGGTTTCAATGTCGGTTGTTTCCCTTTTTTTTATTTTTGGGAGCTTCATGGTTCATGTCCGTGTAAAATGAATGGAACGCTGGAGGTATTGTTATGTTTATTATAAGTAAACATTTATAGTTTTTAAGTATTTATTAAGATATAACAAGATACAATGAATTCGGTTATGAGTCATATCTTACATGTCCTTGACTGTCGGTCAAGTCGGTATCGTCTTATATTATTAAGCTGGCGCGACACTAAACATGATATGTCCACACATTACATCTCCCTCATTAGTTAGTGGCGAACGTAATTTGAAAACCACTTAGGGGGCCTTACAGAACGCACTGGTCTAGTTGACCTTACACAACTATCTGGATTTACATTATCATTATTGTTAAAAGTAATATTAGTATGTGGAACATCAACATCGTGTGACTGTAGAGGATTATCAGGAGAAGGATTTCTACTTATTGACATTTCAGGTTCAGGATCAGGATCATAATAAGTTGGAGGTGCGTTTGCTGATGGTTTTAGATGTACTCGATTTCTTCGATACTCTTGATCCTTGGTTCTCACAATATAAGATCGTGGTGACTCATGCTTTTGCACTACTTGAGCTTTTTCCCATTCCTTGCCTCTTTGAATCATGACACTTTGTCCTTCCTCTAATCCTGGTAAATCTTTTGCTTGTCGATCGTAATATTTTTTATTTCTCTCCTGCTCTTCTTCCTTCCTTTGCTTGATTTTCCTTTCCACCTTTGGCTCTAATAATTTCCTTGTTGTGGGTAATTTTGTTCTCAAAGCTCTACTTAGCATCGCTTGTGCTGGTGATTTTCCTGTGGCTGTTATTGGGGTGTTTCGATATGCCATTAACATTAAATAAATATCCGTTCTGAGTTCTGTAGCTTTTCTTAATATATTTTTAGCTAATTAAACTCCTCGTTCTGCCATTCCATTTGATTTTGGGTATCTTGGACTGGATGTGGTAATTTTGAAATCCCATTCATTTGCAAATTCATGAAATAACAGACTGTTGTAAGGCATATTATCTGAAACAACTTCTTCTGGTATGCCATTTCTGGAAAATATTTCTTTGAATTTTACTATAATTGCCTTTGCCGTCTTTCCTTCTAGTCTTACAACTTCCAACCAGTTGGAGTAGTAATCTATTATAATTAAGAAATTCATGTTGTTATATTCTAAAATATCTGATGCTACTTTCTGCCATGGTCCTTTTGGTATTTCATGCTGCATTAATGTTTCCTTTTGATTATGTTTTTGATACTTTTCACATATCCAGCATTTTGTCACTGTTTCTTCAATCTGCTGTGTAATACCTGGCCAATATACAATAGATCTTGCTCTGGCCTTGCATTTTTCCATTCCTTGATGACCTTCATGTATTTGATTTAATATTTCCTTTCTTAAAGCTCTTGGTACTAATAATTTCTCTCCTATGAATATTAATCCATCATCAGTACTAATTTCAGACTGAAATTTCCAATAAGGTTTTGCTAAACTTGTAACATCCTTCTTATGTTTTGGCCATCCTATTTTATTATATTTTATAACTTCCTGTAAGCACTCATCATTTAATGTGGCAAATTGCATTTCTTTTCTTTTTTTTTGTAGTTATTGCTAAATGTTTTGAAAGTATATGTACTACTGACTCTAATTCTTTGTCATCTTTCACAGGATCCTTTAGGAATGCTCTTGATAGCGTATCTGCCATGTACATCTTTTTACCTGGAGTATATGTAACTTTAAAATTGTATTTGATCAATTTCAGCATCATACGTTGTAACCTACTCGTTATTTTATAAATTTCTTTACTCATAATCGACTCAAGTGGTTTATGATCGGATTGAACAATGACTGGTCTTCCGTATACATAATGATGAAATCTTTCCACGCCATAGACCAGTGCTTCCCAAACTTTTTGATGTCGCGGTTCCCCTGCAACTCATATCGATAAACCACGGCCCCCTAAATTTTTTTAGAATTGAGTTAGGTTAAAAAAAAATTTGCTTTGTATATACATATATATTCTATAATTAAATACACTATTACTAGTAAATGAAGAAAATTAATTATTAATTATAATATGAAAAATAGTATAATTAATGTTTATTGCATACAGGTTACGACGGGCGATCTCCGTCTATTCCTTATTACTAATAAATTAGTAGACAATATAGCTGCAAAATTTTCATTAGCATCTTTAGTAATGTTTCGGGCGTTTTTAAGAAGTCAAATTTTGTGCAAAGTGAAATAAAAAGCATCAAAAAAATTCAACAAAGAAGCAAACAAAAAAATTAAATAATAATTAGCATTAATTACATTAATGTTAATAGATTAAATTTAATGTGATGGATGTGTTTGAATATTATTACACAACAAATTTAGATCTGGCGTTATATTTGAAATTGATATTCTAAGATTATTTTCTAATGATTCTGTTGATAGGCATGATCTATGCTTGTTCTTAATTAATAACATAGTTGAAAATGCCGATTCGCAGAGGTACGTTGTTGCAAACGGAACCAGAATATTTAATGCTGAGTCAGTTAATGAGGGATATTCGTTTTGCTGCTTTATCCAAAATTCTGAAATATCGCTTCCAGAAAATTCCAATGCGAGTATTGAATCCGATCTCAAGTCAATTAATTCCTCTTGTAATTTCCAGGGAAGGTGATCAGATTGTAAATTATTACTAAATGGTGTTATTATCCAGTCATGTTCTTTATTTTGATTTAAATTCGGAAAATACTTTTCAAAGAAGTTAATTGATTCTGTTAAATGATTTACGATATTTGTTTTAAGTTCTGTTGAGAACGACATGTTATTTTCTTCAAGAAATTCATGCAAAGAAATAAACATGCTTGTGTTTCCTTGTCCAAAGCTCTTGGTCCATACGGACAATTTTTTTTGAAGGGCTTGTAGCTTATTGTTAAGAATCAGTAAATTAGTACTTTTTCCCTGAAGAGAAAGATTCAGTTCATTAACCTTTTCGAAAAAATCCGCTAAATACGAAATTAAACACATCCACCTATCATCGCAAAAAAGGGCAGCTAAATCTGGTTTCTTTTCTAGAAGAAATATCCTAAGCTCGTCTTTTAATTGTAGAATTCTTTTTATGACTCTTCCACGTGACAGCCACCTTACTTCTGTGTGATATAACAGACTTTCATGTTCAGAACCCATTTCTTTACATAAAATGCGAAATAATCTTGATGAACTCGCATTGCGTTTTACAAAATTTACTATTGTTGAAACATTTCACAACACTTCATTTAGTTCGTTTTATCGCTGCTGGTAAAACAAGATCTTCGCCAATGGTATGAGGTTTTTTTGCTTGTGCGATAAGTAAAGCAATTTCAAAAGAAGCTTTTACTAATTTGTCATTAAGCTTTGTATGTTTCGAAAAAAAATTATTTTGACGTTTTAAATCTCGAGCTTTCCTTTCAAAGAACTCAATTGGTTTATTTTTAAATTCACTATGCATGGTATTTAAATGTCTAAAAAGTTTTCCTGGTCTCATAGCATCATTTGCCAATGTTTTTAAACAAATTATACACAACGGTTTTTCTTCATTTTCGCCCGAGGACACAAAACCAAATTTTAAATATACAGAGTCATATTTTCTGAGTTTGCCGGTACATACCAACTTTGTTTTCTTAGCAGCTGGGTTTTCTAAATATGATGTTGAAGGTTCTGATGAAATTGATAGTCCGCTTTCTGCTACCACTACTTCACAGATATCTGTTTGTGTTTTATCACATTTATCACCAACACGTTTTAATAACCACTTGTCCATCTTAAAGGGTTCTGATTATATTGTTATTAATAACACACAAGAAAGAATTGGAACTGTCTAATTAGAACTGTCAAACTGTCATATAACACCTGTGCGTATGCACTTGTGCTGTGGTGCTATCTAGCCGTAGTGGAAAAATTGACGTTTCGCGCCAACTGCAACTGTTTAAAATGCCATATAAGGCTATATAAGCAGTTGCTAAATTATAATCATTTTAGAATTTCAATATTTTAAAGGAGTTTATAATTTTAACTTAAGTACGTGCATATGCAACAGTTAAACTTAGTTAACGAAGATATATTTATTTGTTATATTCACTGCTCTTCGCGGCCCCCTTGCGGGTAGGCCACGGCCCCCTAGGGGGCCGCTGCCCACCACTTTGGGAAGCACTGCCATAGACTATCGATAAAAGTTCTTTTTCTATTTGTGCAAACCTCTTCTCAGATTCTGTTAGTGATCTAGAAGCGTAAGCAATCGGGTGTGAGTCTTGCATTAAACATGCACCAAGACCATCTTTACTTGCATCTGTCTGTAATATTATAGGTAAATTTGGATCGTAATATTTTAAAACTGGGGTGTTGCATAGAGCAGTTTTTAGCTGTTCAAATGCATTATTTTGAATATCACTCCATTCAAATAATATGTCTTGCTTTAACATTTCTCGTAGAGGTGCATTTGTTTTTGACAAATTAGGAATAAACTGTGATAAATAGTTAACCATACCTAAACATCTTTTCAAGTCCTCCTTGCAATTTGGAGATTCTATATTAACGATTGCCCTAATTTTTTCTGGATCTGCTATTATTCCATTTTCACTTATGATGTTACCCATATATTTGACTTCTCTTACTTTTAATTGTAGTTTGTCTTTGTTAAATGTTACATTGTTTTTCTTTGCGGTTACCATTACTTTTTCTAAAATTTTATCATGTTCTTCCTCATCTTTTCCCGCTATTATCAAATCATCAAATATGACCTGCACTCCTTCAATATCACCAAAGATTTTTAATGTTCGTTTCTGAAATACTTCCGGGGCTGATTTTATACCAAAGGGTAGTCTAAGAAATTTATATCTTCCAAATGGTGTGTTAAATACACATAAATCAGAACTTTCAGTGTCTAATTTGACTTGCCAAAATCCTGCACTCATATCAATAACTGAAAATATTGTCTTACCATTCATTCTTAATGCTACATCCGTTGCTGTCGGAATCATAAAATGTTCTCTTTTGATTGCCTTGTTTAGGTCCTTTGGGTCGAGACATAGTCTCAGTTTTCCAGTTTTCTTTTCGATTATTACCAAACTGTTCACCCACTCGGTTGGATAATCCACCTTGCTGATGACGCCCTGGTCTTCTAACATTTTCAACGTGTGTTTCAGTTTAGGTTTTAGGGAAAGGGGAACTCTTCGGGGAGGATGTACTACTGGAGGTACATTATTGTCTATTTCAATATGATGTTCGCCTGCCATTTCACCTAGACCTGTGAACACATCTTTATGTCTGTTTACTAAATCTTTACTTGTCTGTATACAATTTTCAATAGCTTCAATTCTTTGAATTAAATTTAATTTAATACAACCATTTAGTCCTAGTATTGGCTGCGTTGCTACATCTGTTATTACAAATTCTAAATTTTCCGTGTTGTCATTACTTTTACATTGTAATACAACCTTGCCTAATGCTCTTACTTTAAAATTTCCAAATGCTACTAACACTGTATTGGTTTTGATTAATTTACTTTTTGCTCCTAACTTATTTAATATGCCGTCTGTAATTACATTTACCTCAGCACCAGTATCTAATTTAAATTTAACAATCCTATTTTCTACTTTCACATCTGCAAACCATGCATTTCTCTGATTACTTTCAATCTGACTTACAACAAATTCTTCATCGCTGCTGTATGAATCTGATTGTTCTGCTATTTCTCTAACATTATACTTTTTATTCTGCCTATTACTACTACTCTGAGTCATTACTAACTTCTTCTTTTTTTTTCCTTTATTTCGAATACCACATACAATTCGGTCTCTGATTAAGCTGTCCTTCTGCTCTCCAAACTCGCATGTTGCTGCCTTAGTTCGCAATTAATTCAGAAAGGATTCGAAAGTTTCATTATCCTTTTGGTACACATTATTAAAATTGAATCGTTCGACAGTTAGATTCTTTCTTGGGGCAGAATATTCTTCAAATTTCTCTAATACTCTGTCAAAATTGTCTTTGTCGGTGTCCTGTGCAAACTTAAAATTATTTAACAGTTCTTGTCCATCCTCGCCTAGTAAGTTAATTAACATGGATATTTTACGTTTATCTGTTATGCCTTCATATCCTGATGCACATATAAAATTTTCAAAACTTGCTTTCCATTTTTTCCATTCTACATTTGGATTTCCGATAATCTGCAGAGGTTGCAGTTTGTTAAACCCGCCTTCCGCCATTTTCGTCACTTTTCTTTTCTTTTACTTTACGTCCTAATTTACTTCTGAAAGTACGACTTCCTTGCTTCTCGGTAGCCGCTATTTCTATTCTCCTTCTTTTCCGGTGATGTTTTCAATTTACTTCTGACACCATGTTATGTTTATTATAAGTAAACATTTATAGTTTTTAAGTATTTATTAAGATATAACAAGATACAATGAATTCGGTTATGATTCATATCTTACATGTCCTTGACTGTCGGTCAAGTCGGTATCGTCTTATATTATTAAGCTGGCGCTACACTAAACAGGTATATAATCTAAAAGGGTCTGTAGATTGTTCCATTTCTCAAGTTTAATGGGAACTGAAACAGTACGAAGCTGTGTGAATGTCTTATCAACCGAATAAGATGGGCGTCCAGTGGAGTGTGATCCACATATACATTGCAGGAATTGATAGATATAATCCAAGACTGGTTTAAATTGAAAGGAAAATGATGCTAAGTCTTTCCCATATCTAAATTGGGCTATTCTTCTAAATTTAATAGCTCTTCCTTCTGTATCTTTTTTTGGATCTTGCACCAAATTATTTAACTTTTCAAAAGAGTAAAACATTTCTTTGGTCATAGTATGCACGATAAACTTTTTGCAGGAACCAGCAATCACTTCTCTCCAATGTAGAGGAATAAAAACTTGGGGATTCTTTTTTTTGCACTTTTCAATCATTGCAAAATCTCTGTCACACTCCATATATGTGTGGCCAGGCTCAAAAAATGTGTGTTGAATTTCTTTTAAGTGAGTGGCTTTTATTAAAAACATAAATAGTTTGCAAATATTTTTGTTTTTATTTTGTCCCCCACATGAGTCACTGTATGCAATAATTTTAGTGACACTGGAAGGCAACGATTTTAGAAAATGCATCAAGCAGGAGCCTATCTCCTGTGATCCTCTACCAGATATAGTCTCATCCCATGTATACATATGAGCCTCTCCAGTAACTAAATTGTGTATACCAAAATTATAGGTCCAAAGCTGTCTCAGATAAAAGACCTTTGATGTAGTCAGCAGCGGTGTAGGTAGTGTTTGCTGTAGATCGAAACATATGACCACAGTGTCCGCAGACTCTTTGTTACTTTCTATATCCAATTTTTTCAACTCAGATGCTTTTTGCGCTTTTCTTTGATGTAGTTCCAAAGACACCTTAGCAGCCTGCACACTCTGTTCATTATGAGAGTTTTTTACAATATTATTCACGTTATCACACTTCGAGCAAGTGTCACTGTGAGGCTTGTGAAATCGTAGATTAAACTCAGTGTTAAAGATATTGCGATAATAAGACAGTTTAACGACAGGTTTATTATTTTCATTACAGTATTCTTTATACAAGGAATACATCTTTGTTACATTTAGTTCTGGGGATAAGTACCTTGTGCTGCTGTTGTCTTTGCGAGAATAGTGACTTATATACTTTGGGAACATCTTTATATGTGAAATTACAGAATTTCTAGTATTTTCGTCCATTTTATTTTTACTAGGCATTTTTCCCCGTTTATCAATCTCGCATATACCCAATCTATCAGTTTTTGCACACACAGTAGTAAAGCGTCTATTAGTAATATCAAACGTTTTGAGAAAAAATGGCTTACATACACGCTTATTTATTAATATTATTTCTGAGGAAAAATTGCGGCCATTTCAAGATTCTTGTTCCTTCTAGAAACTTCCATTTTTTTAATGCACGATGATAAGTAACCTGTCTGTAAATCATAACTAGGTAATTTATAAAATTTGTCAAATAATGCTTGTCTATCTGCCTCAGAAATATTTTCGTTACATTTGTATCTGCACAAATGATTAAAAGCTATTAACTGCTTACTTGCATGCACTACGCCCTTGTGCCCTACGTACGCCTTTCCTTCTGTTCTTAATTTCTTCTTTTCATTTCTTTTCCATTTGCTGATATTCTGTCTTCTTTTCCTTGTTCTATTCGGCGTAATATGCTGAATTTCGCGCACCTCATTGGATTTTGATTGGTGTGAATTGGTGGTTCATACTCGTTATCATCTTCATCTGTATTGTAAGGATCTGATTCAGATTCGTAGTCTATGAAAAATACAAAGTTAACCTAAAAAATAGCGGTTTTTATTTTTATTCTTACCTTCAATGTTGGACATTTTCAATAAAACAAACTAAAGTATCGTTGTTTTTAAAACTTTTGGCACACAATAGTATATTTCATTAGGAGTCTGGAAATAAGGATTTTTCCGTGCGCGCGTGACAAATTCTCGTGTGAGGCGAAGCCGAACACGGGAAGTCATGCAAGCACGGAAAAATCCATTTCCGGACGTGTAATGAACGATACTTTTTATTATACTTATCTAAAAACAACGCAAAAAAGGATAAAAAGTAAATTTAGAACATTTTATTTTAAAAGTAATCATAATAAATCGTAATAGTACCAAACATGATTAACATTTCCATAGCAACGATATATTTATTATAGGCATTTAGCGCACGCAAAAAAAACGGAGATTTAACATTTCCATAGCAACGATATATTTATTATCGGCATTTAGCGCACGCAAAAAAAAACGGAGATCGGTAAAAGTTTTACGTGCGCTGTTCTGAAAATGCCACCTTTACGTCTTTGTAAAAACAGATGAAAACAAGGTGTTTTCATATAAGTATAATAAAAATAATTTTTCATTATTAACCACTGGTGTATAATGAACAAATTTATATTTTTTGAGTATCCTGTGACAATTTCAAAGAGAATTTTGTCATAGCACGATCAAGTATTATGAAGAAATTCTATTTAATGGTATTTTATGCATTGAAATCGTTGTTTAAAACAATTAATTTAACTTTAAAATCTTTGATATACCGTAAAACGGGGTGGCTTTGTGCCACTTTTTATGGTTTTTGAACGATTTTGGGCAGTTACGGACAATAAAGAATTACAAAAAAAAAATACAATAAACTTTAAACATTTGGCTATTGAACTGACTGAAAATTTTTTTAAAGTTTTCACTAGTTTTCCAAAAACAAAAATAAAAAAGGTGGCACAATTTCACCTCATGTGATGGGGTGGCTTTGTGCCTGCAATTTGTCTGCCAACGGAGCACAAAGCCGCCTTTTCGCAAGGTGTATATGTGCCACGTTTACTTCTATGGCATAGTACATCCGTCTGACGTGGCCCAATTCCGCCCCATGCTTTTTTATATCTACATTTTATATGCTATATTTTTGTGGCACGAAGTGGTCCAAAATGAGTTTTTATTGAAAAAAGTTTTTATTTATAAAATATAACGAAATGAGAAAGCTATTCTTACATGGATAAATATATTAAAACATAAATGAAAATATAATTAAATGAAAAATTCCATATCGGGAACTCGAAAAATTTGTGTTCTAGAAATTTGAATTGGTGGGTTGATATTGTTCCTTATGATGTCTGAGTGCTCGTAAAGCAGCTCATCTTTTCTGTCAGGCCATTTCCAGTTGTTGCCGCATTCAGTCATGGCACTGACGGAAATCAAGTTCTCTTCTATATTCGTTATCACACCCGGAAAATATTTTTTTTCATATCGTAGTATCGTACTATTACATAATTGCCAACATGCAAAAGTTTTTCCGAGGATTTTTCATTCTCAACATCTTCTGAGGTCAACTCTTTTGATTGGTGATCATCATCTGATAAGTTATCAAATTCTGATGTAGGAGAGACATCACTTTCTCTGTATGTTACATTGTCGGAATCTTCACTCGTTTCAGAAAGTTTCCTTTTCTGGGCTTTTTTTTTGTTTTTTACATAGGGTTGGAGAACCGTTTGAAGTAGATGGAACAGGTTCTAGATCACTTTTATTTCTTATGGTGGTAGCATCCGGAAGTGACTTTTCGATATCAGCAGCGCTTATACTTTTCCCAGGGATTACATTGACCCTTTTTCGTTTTGGCCGATGAGAGGCAGTTAAGGCTTCTCTTTTACTGTGCAGCTGTTCTAGGAAGGTCTCACCAAGGGCGTTTCGAATTTCCGCAGGTTCGTTTTCCATAACTTCATTTGGAAGGCGACTTAAAACCACGTCGCGATTTTGTGGGTAAATACCACATTTTCTAAATCCAGATGGAAGGATATGTGGATCTTTGTCGATCATGACATTCACCAACTGCTTTAACCCTTAAGCGCCGAGATTAATTTTTTTTTTCAAATCTGCTTGAAAATACTATTTTTTATGTAGGTTAGGTTCAAATTGAAGCCTACCATCAAAAAATTTTTTTTTATTATTCACAGTTCTAAGAAAATCAGTGTTGCCATATGGCAACACTAGGCGCTTACACTACCGTGTTTAGCAAAAAAAATAAACATGGCAACATTAGGCGCTTACACTACCGTGTGTTTAGCCAAAGAAAAATAAACACAAGAGGTTAAATTATTTATAAATATTTATATTTCATTGTTACAAATTCATTTCTTTGTATGAAAATCTCTGAAGCATTTTATACACAAACCAACATTGCACTTTTGGCACATTGTGCGCATTATTGACTTGCAGCTTTCACCTGCACAACGTTTTTTTCTATTCTCCTCCGTTTGCTTCACTAAATGATCTATATGGTCATATTTTACATCGTCAAGTACCCTACCAGACGGTGTTGTTAGAGTAGACACCTTTCCTGGGCGCTTAGGGGGCACACCATATCTTTTCAAGTAAGTTTTCACAATGTAGCGACGAAAATCTAACTGGTTCATCGACCCTCCAGATTTTTTGTGTAATTGCCATGCATTATGAATTGATACATCTAAAATCCAGGTGAAGATGCACCACCACCATTTTTTCCCGAGTATGCCAATCCTATATCGAGACATATTTTCATCCATGAGATCGACTCCACCCATAAATGAATTATACTGCGCAGTTATATTTGGTCTTGGAACAGAAATAACTTTTTTCTCTGCTTGAGAATACCGTCGAACGTTACCCAATGGCTGGACACTATTAGACGTGGAAGCCAGAGTTACAACACTGTTGTCAACCCAGCGTACAAATATTATGCCATTATTTCGGTCTATGGCAGACTCATAGCTTCCTCTTGCTTTCTTCTGCATAACGTTTTTGGGGGTCAATGGGCAATCTCGAGGAATACGATTTTCCCTAATTGTACCGGTACCTCCGAAACCATTTTGTTTCAAATATTTTAACAAATTTACACCCGTAAATAAATTGTCAAAATATAATTGAAATGGGTGTTTTCCTTTGATTTCGGATACTTCATCCAACATAGTTACGAAAGGAGCAGTGGATTTTCCGAATTGTGTCTCATATTCCAGGCAACGCCGTGGACTATTACCTGTTAAGTAAATAAAGGATAGTATATTCATATATCTATAATTATTATAGTATATAGTTACCTTGGTATAATTCAAAATTTATCAAATAACCAGAGATAGTGTTCAAACACCACATCTTGTAACCAAAGCGTATTGGTTTTCCCCTAATAAATTGTTTGCAACTATGCCGACCGTAATATTTGATCATGCTTTCATCGTAACATAAATTATTTTCCGGAACAAAATGTTGCAGACAATTTTTCTTGATCCTATCCATCAACGGGCGTAATTTCCAAATTTTATCCAATTGGTCCGGATTGTTATTATCGGCGCAATGCAAAAATCTGGAAATTTGCAGGAAACGATCTCGCCTCATTGAGTTTGCTACCAAACTGTTCCTCATGTCTTCTTCCAAATCCCAATAATATCTTTTTCCTGGAAGTTCATTATACCCACTCAATATAAGTATAGCCAGAAAGCATTTCAGATCATCGGCAGAAACATTTGGATCGCCAGCGTTTTGAAACAACGCGTAATTTGAAATTTCATGAACAATAAATGAAATTACATCGTCGTCAAAAAATTTTTCAAATAGCTCTACTGGGGAGATGTTTGAAAACGCTTTAAAATCTGAAGCAGGAAAGTCTTTGTTGTTTGATTCTATATCCCCAACTATATATTCAATATTTTCCTTAGGGGGTAGTTTTCGTTTTTTATTTGCCTGTTTAGAAGTTGAGGGCATGGGATCAGTAATATCTCTTTCAAGCTGTCCGCGGTTCAGGAGTCTTATTTCAGCTGGTGCTCGTAGCTGCGAACTGGGTAAATTATCCAATGTTCCCCCGCCATCTTCGTCCCCAGAATCTTCGTCTGTCAGGACCACCGAGGCATCGGGAGGTTCCATAAAAATTTCGTCTGTGTCGTCGCTATAAGCTATCTCTAATGCTTCTTGTAAACTAAATCCCCTCCTGTGAAATAGAAGTACAATTACGGTAGTGGAAGCGCCTAGCGTTGCCATATGGCAACATAACAGAAAAAGCATGTGTCGCTTTGACAGGTTAACAAAAAATAAAGGAAAATTTTATGAATAATCAAGCTACAAGTTCACTTTACACGATACAATTGTTTATTATGAAAACAAGCAAAGTATAACAAAGAAAAACTTACACAAAGTTTGGTTCCACCATGTTTTTTCACAAATCACAAGTATACTTAAAAGAAACTGTTACTACAACAATAGTCACGGCAAAACTGATGCTTTTAGAATTTGTAACCTTTTCTGCACTTATTAGTAGTCGCCTGAATCCACCACCTAGCGAATAATTTAAGAACTAACATCATAGTTTAAATAAGAAAACTGCTTTACCTATGTTGCCGTATGGCAACGGTAGGCGCTTAAGGGTTAATAAAGTGGGAAACATGTCTTTGGGGATTGTTGAACATCTGCTTCCATGAGCCGAATCTTTCCATTCGTTTAAAATTTTACGCCAATTGCCTTTCAAAGAACGGAAGTATGCCACGTCCAAAGGTTGCAAAAGATGCGTGGCGTTAGCAGGCAATGCGATAAAAGATATGTTATGGTTTTCACACTGACGTACTACCTCAATATTTAGATGGGAGCTTAAGTTATCCCCAATCAAGATCTTTTTCCCCTCCTGTCTTCTCAGAATTGGGAGCATAATGTTTAAAAACCAGTCCTCAAAGCATTGGTAGTCGAACCATCCCGACTTAGTTCTATTATAACGGGCCTGATCTGGTCCATTTTCTGCCCATGACTGCCATAGTTTTTCCGATTTATAGACCACATACACAGGTGCCGTCTTTCCGGCTGCATTCCCCGCAAACATTAGAGAAGTACAGGACTTGGTCGCATTCTTTATCTTCTCGGGATATTTGGTACCCCGCCTAATAAGCACCTTTTTAGCTCCGGGGTCATCTCCAAGGTTTGTTTCATCATAATTCCAGATATTGGAGGGCGCGACACCCTCCAACTCTCGCTCAAGATGGTCGAAAAAGGAATTTACAATTTCACGATCTATGGCGGCCCTTGAAATATTAATGTTTCTTGCTACACGATTTGACAGGGTGTTCTTATGTCTATTCAGGAACGACCTAACCCACTCTTTGCCAGGTAAGTTATCTTTAAAAATTTTGACCTTTTTTCCCCTTTTATCCAAATAAGCTTTGGCAATAAATTGCAAATCTTGAGAAGTTACAGGAAACCCATATGTAGAAACTGCTATTATATGAGCAACGATAGCATTCTCCTCGTCTTTATTGAGCGCCGTTTGACCACCATGATTTGATGCATGTTTTGAATGCATCTTCATTGAAAGTGTATTACGGTGGATTCCATACCTAAAAAGATATAGGTATTTGCGGTAAGCATAAATATTTTAATTAAAATTTTAGAACAAATCTTACTTTACTGCGGCAGCTCGCACGGAAATTTTCTTGTCTTTAATTTCCTGAAGAGCTTTTTGAAGGGTCTCATCCGTATAATTTCTGTAATACCGACTTCCGGGCGTTCGCTGATATTTACGGGGCATTTCTTAAAAAAAAAGAATGGCACAATCTCACCCCAGTAAATTCCACAAGAAAAAATGGCACAAATTCACCCCACGAATCGTCGGTATTTTACCTAATATTAGACAGCCAGTTTATTTTACACTATTCAGCTACTCTATATTTCTTAAAATATAACCTATATAACAGGTAACTACATGTAACTTTTGAATCTCAGATAATTATAATAGTTTAGACTACCCAGGACAAATAATATAAGAAAGCGAAAATGACGCAATAACTTACCCGCTAAATAAATAGACAAAACAAACAGGCGGGATGTTAATATTTCGATCGGTGCGCGGACATCACTTCGCAAGCACTAAAACTGCAACCACAGTATAAGTATTCGCGATTTCGACTACCGATGAGGGCGCTGCTGTGCCGGGAGTCACGTGACGAGCAAGTCATAACCGTTTTAACGTTTGCCGTAAGTGTATGTTGTTGTTTAGTGGTGTGTTATATTGTTGTGCTAAATAAATACGTTATTATTAATAATTAAGCTGAGTGTGAATTAAAAGACTATTGCTAGGTGTTTAAAGCAACATTCAAAGTTTCCTCGATTGTGTAAGTATTTCTATTTAGTTGTTTTTGTTGTACCTAAAAGGATCTAAAGAATGGGTTAGGTTGTCAACAAAAATATTTACATTTAATTTATTCTGTGTTTTAAGGATTATGGCTTTTCTAAGATTGGGTACAATTTTCAAATATCTCAATGCTACTCCAGACAGCCGTTGTGTTATCGAAGGAGAAGAAGTGCTTTTTGCAAAGCAACTAATTAAGTGTGGCTTGGGAAATGTCGAAGACTGCAAATACGAGATTATTGCTCTCTGTTTGCAAACAAGTGCACTTGCTGACAAGCCCCACGAATTAAAAGGCCAATTATTAGTTAAAGAAGGTGTTGTTAAATACTGCCTAGCTGAAGGTGCCAAATCAGTTTTTTAAAATGTTATAGGTATTTAGAAAGTTATGTGAAAATGTATTTGTAGGTTCCACATGTTATCCTATATATACTTATGGTAGCTCAGACTGGGAGAAAAAAGCAAAGTGGTTATTTTTCCCAAAACCGTTCAAATGTGTGTATACCGAACATGGCAAGAACTATGAAAAATTTGGCTTGTTGAAATACAAACAAACTTGCGGTGCAGACTGTGATGTCGTGGAATTAGGTTTTCTCATATCACATTTGTATCCTTGGTTGGGATTCTCGCCAGATGCGGTAGTAATGAGAAATGGGCATCCCATAAAGTTAGTTGAAATAAAATGTCCTTATTCAGGTAGGTAACAATTTTATTCTAGAGGTGCATAAAATATTAGAGAGCATTTATATTACAGGTATAACAGAAGATGCCACAGAATTTGGAAAGTCCTGCAAATATATTCAGTCCGTAGGTGAAAATTTTATTTTAAGGAAAAAACATGGATATTATGGACAAGTACAATTAGGCCTGGCTTTATTCAATTTAAAAGAATGCGATTTTATTTTGTATTCATCTAAGTCTGAAAGTTTTTTAAAAATTATTGTCAAGTTTGATGAAATATTTGCCAAGAAATTAATTGAAAAAATTTCTTTCAATTATTTCAACTACATAATACATTATGCATGTAAAAAGAAATAAATATATCCTGAAATTTCACGTTTATTTTGTTTTATATGTAACTTACACATTGCAATGTTTATAGACTTAATTATTAGTCTAAATCTAGAACAATTAATTAAAAACATTAGTTTAAATACAACTATGATATATGTACATTGATTCTAAACTTAATTATTAATATTAAATAAACTTATCTTCGGATAGAATAGGGGTTTGCAAATTTACAATGGCACAAGCTATGGAAAATATATCGTCTATATAATTTACTAAATTCCATGGTAACGGACTGTTGAAAATTTCAAAAATTCGGATTCTTTGATTGGCCCTTTCTACATGTACTCTTGCTCTCGAAACACGGATATTCTTTTGTGCCTCTGATGCAGAAAATTGATTCTTTTTTCTTAGAAAATAGGGTTGCACCATTTTTACAAAATTTATGGCACAAATGTCGTTAATGGCAAACCCTTTATCTACCATAACTGAATCAATGTGAGGTTCTAATTTTTTTATCACATCACTCTGTTCAAAAATGGCTTTATCTGATGCCCTTCCACCGTAGCTGGTTGAAACAAATGTTATTAATCCTGCTGGAGATACTCCAGTCATAAACTTTAGAGTATTTCGTCCTTTGTAATGCGAATACGTTTTAATACGACAGCATCTACACTTGGGTTTCTGAACAGGAATTTCTATGCAGTCTAAAACTACTCTCACACTTTGAAAATCTTTGAAACAGTTAGGTAGAGATGCCCGACACTCGTCTATCGATGGCCAAACAATGCATTCTTTTAAAACATTAGCTATATATTGAACATATTCGTTGAACAGTAATCTACAAGTACTCGGAGAAATTTGGTATAAAATGGATAATACCATAAACTTGAGAGACAATTTCATCTTCATAAATACAATAACTACGCAATCTTCAACCGAAAGTTTACGAGT
>JABXWE010040621.1:0-21337 GCA_014611495.1 Limonius californicus | reverse complement strand
TACTATATTATAAGCATGTTGCGTTAGTTTAAATGTGGAAATTCAGAAAGACTTCGTGTTTATTAATTAAATTCACCAAATTCAAGAAGTTTATACAACTTTTCAAACTGAAGACTAAAACTAGAAAAATTAGATACATTTTCAAAATTAAAATATTCCGAATTAGTTTTCTAACATAAAATATATTGGATATAAGGCAACAAAAAGTATCTCTATCTGAGCAAAACTAACAGTTCTATTGTACGACTACTTATACTGTACATGTCATGAGTCCTACATCGACCGTATTGATATCCATCCATATGATTATACTCGTTACAATCGATTGCTATAACTCACAGAAACAAATAAAAAAATTCTAATTTTATCTATCTAAGTTACGAATTAATTTAATTTAAAAATAATAGTAGTGGATGCCTTTAAATGTGACAGTTCTATGCAGTCAAATCTAAGTTGTCCTAATTTTCTTCCTAGTTTTTCAATTTACCTTAGCGGTTTCATTGAGTGAGATTTAAAGATTTGAAATTCTAATGCTGATTGGATTTTGCGGTAATCATGACTAAAAACAGTCGTTAATAGTAAATACCTAAATTGTACAGCCATTATACGCTCAACTGCTACCAAAGCATAAATATCTTAAAAATCCGACAATACTACCTGTATTAGGTAATCCTCAAAACTGTACTACAGTTGCTTCAATCAATAAAATCAGTCAAAATAGGAAAAATTACATACACACAGAATTAAATCAGTTCGTGAGCTCTATGATTTTGATCGTACTACAGTTCAACTTTGATCAGTTAGATGTAATAATCAATGATTTTCCTACAGAACCAATTTTTGTTTAAAAGGTAGGGTATGATAAAGCTAGACTTAAAAGTACATTAACACGAAAAAATGGCATACATATACAATTTAATTACTTCACCAACTAAGTAGACACGATCCTGATCGTACAATTCAATTCTGTACAGTTACGATGTGATGATCCATATGTTCCGTAATAAATTGTACAACCACTTTTTTTGAATGGTAGGATCACTTAAAGCTTGGCTGTGCTGTTTTTAAAAAGGGAAAAATGACACACATAAATTTAAATTACTTCATCAATTCCATCAGCATGATTCTGATCGTATAATTCAATTCTGTACAGTTGCAGTTACGATTAGGATCGTAATCGTACAATTCAATTCTGTGCAAAGTAACAACAAATCATATTTTTTGTAATATATTTCTTTTAAATACTCTATGATCATTTTCTGTTTAAAAGCTAGAATCAATTAAAGCTTAGTTGTACAGTATTTAAAAATAGAAAAATGATGTAACGCTTAAAATTAAATTACTAAATGAAATGAATGAGCATGATCCTGATCGTACAATCCAATTCTGTGCAGCTATGATGTAACATTAATCCATCGTTTAAACAACAAATTATATATTCAGATGTACCCGCGCTTTGTTTGAATTGTAGTGTGAATTAACAACATAAATATCTGGTATTAGTCAGCTAAGAATCTGCATTAGATGGTAAGAACACGTAGAGCCAACTCATCCAAGAAAATGAATAAATGTTTGGAAGTTAAATTTGAATGACTCAAATGTAAGACCATTTTTCGTGGGAGGTACTTTGAATAGCGACAATTATTTTAAATTCTTAGAAACAGGTTCGCTTCTGCACTGACTGACTGGAATTGCCTGTCCAGCTTCTCTGTACAATATCGTGGTACAAGTTTCGCCTGAGTAACATACATTTCTATTTTCTTGGCGATATGTTTTGATGTTTTGGAGATACTTGCGGCACCATGTTTGTAATCTATTTGATTCCATAATAACTTGGCACTTGTTTCTAGTTTTATGGTTTAATTCCATGCGTTTAGTAATTCCTCGCAATGTACTTTCGGAATACTTGATTGCAGAATAATTTTCATTCAATCCTTGATTTAACAATTTTACCGTAAGTAAGCCGTTTTCCCGGTACATTTGATACCTTATTCGCCAAGTTAAATGTTCGCTATCAGTCCACGGTGTCCACACTTTTAAATAAAGTGTGAATAAATATCTACTTCGCACAGAAGTGCATCATTAACTAATTTTAATCCATAGTTTACTAGGTTTAACGTAAATAAAAATAATTCAACTAAACAGGGCAATTTTAAATAATGAAGTGAAAACAGACCATTTAAGCATCGTGCTTGAATCACAACCCCTAGGTAACCTCAGCCTCTTCCCAATATATAAATTTAACTGAATGCGGGTGGTGGTTTAAGCCAAGGTAGCTGGTAAATCCTTGTTCTACAAGTACCTTTCTATAGCGGTATACTTTGAAGTAGACTATAATATATTTTATGGTGGCAGCACCGTAGTTGCTGTATATTGATTTAAATTGTAATTCTAATACAATAAACTTCTAATTTTGTAATCTATAAATGATATTTTGTAATTAGTACTTACGATAAGCATTAATTATTATCTTGAATTTGATCAGATTTTGCTTGAAATAATAATTATTTGCAATTACTTCTTATGAAAATGTTAAAATAACTAAATGACTTTAACAGCTAAGGTCTTTCTAATAACTGGAGCAACTTCCCTCCAAGGCTTAAGAAAAACTTGTTAACACTAACTTACAATAAATTACAATTAAATACAATAAAACATCGAACGTGCACTTGCTAACGGCTTTAGTTTTGTGATTTTCGGCAAGGCTAGTCAGTAAATTACGTTGCTATTAAAATTAATTAAGAAACTACGTAGAACGTAGACTCGATGTTAAGTGCGGTTTTCTTTAAAACGTCGAACTGAAGGTAAATATTTTACAAGCGATAAGTATCGATAGAAACTAAATTGTTTCAACAGTTACATGTAGTTCTAGCGTATCAGAGCGTACTCATTCTTAATTATGCAATCATGAACGTAATTTTCAACTAGGAAACGTCAACTTGCTTTGTTTGACATAGTTAACGCTCAAAATTTACTGATACTTAACATTTGCACGTTCTAAAATTCAATTGACTGCAGCCACATACGAATGGAATCTATCCATATGATTGATATGACTTTTCGATAATTCTAAAAGGAAAACCTTAAGGCTTTGCTTTGATTTTCGTTATTGTTTTTGCATAGGAAATAGGAAAATGTTTAGGACTTCTGCGATTCTGATCTCTGGGCAGATCGCATTTCTGAGTATTCACTCCTGTAATTGTTATGTGATATAAAAAGCTGCATGGACATGTTTGTCTTCTTCCGAAGCTTCGGCTCGTAATTGTGTAAACCAGCTGTGTGAATTCACCGCAAATGGCTTAATCTGCACATTTCTCCGAAAGAAGCTTCCTTGAGGAAAACAGCTTACGTCCAATGGTTAACACGCCAATTACAGATTTTAAACACCTGGGAAACTTGCACCTTCCAACTACAGGTATCGGATGAAAACAAGTACTTCGATCATTCGATTCGGTCGTAATACTTCGATTAGGTTTTTAGCAGCGCAGGATAAGGAAATCTAACACTTGGACAAACGAAGGCAGGATAGTGAACTCTGGAGCTAATAGTAATTAAGTACGTACAGATTTTACTTGGAAAATCGAAATTTGTGTTGCAGCTACATTTACAAAAACAAAATCTATGGCTTGCTTGGATATTTTATTTTAACACTCCTGTATATGCTTTATTCATCGATATTTAGACTACTTCAAGTTCACGTAACGTTACTATACATTTATCTAAATTATTCGAGGATGTAAACATACTGATGCTAGAGGATGCACACATACACTGATATTCTTCTTCTTAGAGCGCTTTATCTCTTACGAGACGTAGCGATCTTCTCTCCTATGCCTGCGTTGCGCGTTTTTAGAGTCACAGACATAGAGGACCTACAGTTTAACGTGGGCTCCGAACCACGGGAAGTGTAAACACTTCTACTCCAGAGAAGATTTACTAGGCAGAATACCTCGCTGGTTTGCCATTGCCTTGCGAGGGAGAACGGCCGTTAAAAATCCGATGTTCTGGTCCGGGAATTGAACCCAGGACCTTCAGCGTAGAAGTCTAACGCGCTAACCTCTAGCCCACGGCCGCCTCATACACTGATATACTAACTATATATTGTGTGAAATATATAAGTTGCTCTTTTGGTTGCCACTGGTAATATTATTGTAGTTTGCGTCTCCTATATCGTATAAAGCTTCCTAATTAATTGAAAGGGTGTCACAACGTTTTGTCATAGCAATAATGTATACATGATATGTATATTTAACTGAAATCCACTTCAATCTGTGAGTAGTAGATATATGGTGCTACAAGGTCCAATGAAAGAATCCAGGGAAAAATAGCTAAAATGGACGGATATAATTTAAAATCGTATTATTTTTGTAAATATTAAGATTGAACATTGTTTATATTGCAATTGACTAGCTGTTACAGCAGGTTTTTTGGTGTTATGGATCTGCGTCACCAGTGTTCTCAAAGTTCCATATATCTTAAATCAATTAAAATAACTTGCGAAGAACATACATAACCTCACTTTAATTTCACAGACCAGATACAACATTCCTTCAACTGGAGCCGGAATGTTTTACTTTTATTATTCATAATTTAGGATATTTTTGCATGTGTGGGGTCCAAAGGAAAGTTACCGTAAAGAAATATCTGTCTTTACGCGAGAAAATATATAATATATCTAGATTCTTAAGTGAATCATAGTTTGAAAAAAAAATTTAATTTTATATTAAACAGATTGTAAAGCGACCTGGCAATCAAAAATTAAATGTAACTATTTATACCGACAAACCATTATACTCGTTTTCCTGTCCACCCTAGCGCTTAGAGACGTCTACCAGAACGCTGGAAAACCAACTACAGCCAATGCAAAAGATAATGCTTGTAGTATACCACAAAACGAATTGGTTATAGAGTCTGCTTGTAAGAATATTAAGATTGGGGTTTTGTGAATTATGTTATTCAAGAATGACAGTTTGAAATGAAGCGAAAATATTTCAGTAATTTAAGTCCACATATGTTGTCAAAGTAGTTTGATTTTACCGTTCTTTTATACTTCTTCTTCGAGTGCTTTACGAGACGTAGCGATCTTCTTTCGTATGTCTGTGTTACGCGCTTAAAGTGCCACAGACATAGAGGACCGACAGCTTAACGTGGGTTCCGAACCACGGGAAGTGTAAACACTTTTATTCCAGAAAAGGTTTACTAGGCAGAATACCTCGTTGGTTTGCCATTGCCTTACGAGGAAAAACGGCTGTAAAAAATTCCATGTTCCAGTACTGGGAATTGAACCTAGGACCTTCACCGTAGAAGTCTAACGCGTTAACTTCTAGCCAACGGCCGCCTATTTTATACTAATTTTTGTTATTCTTTTCACTTTATTTCAGTCTTGGATATGCTGTGCATGAATTAAAAAAAGTGGAAGTAGAAAGGTTGCATACCTATTAACGTAGCTGCGGTGACAATAGACAAAAAGGCTAAGTTTAGCTTATTTTGAGTCACTTCACTAGCCATTAATGAAATTATATTAAATATGTTGTGGACAAATTGTGGATATTCGAGTGTTATATTATAAATTGAGAATCTGCCAGTTACTAGCAAGAATTCCGGACATTCTTATTTTATTTATGGACAATCAAGATCAAATCAAATATTAATTGAAACTTGGTACAGAATTTTTACAGAGATTATTTGCCCATTATAAAGTTAGCGTTGCTTCTGTATATTTCACTTTCAACATTGGTGATGCACTTCCGGTCTGCTCGATAGGTTACATGGAGAATTGTTAAATAGTTAATTACACATAAATGGCAGGAAAGTAATACATGTTGTTACGCAAAATCCTATTTTTTAAACGTCCACATTATTATCTAAAACAATTGAAACAATATTGTTAGAACGCTTTTTGAAAACAAAATTTTAAGTAAATAGAAGACAAGCAGTTTTTATACTAATTTTTGTATAATAAAATTTAAGTTTTAAGAAAGATTCAGTCGTATGAAAGTATAAATATTGGTTTACAACTAAACAACGGGCGTTAAGTCGAAATGTCAAAAATAGCAATTTGTAACATTAACCTAGATCGGTCGATGTGTATAAATTTTGAAATGGCAGTTTCGTGACAAAATTATACTAATGTTAATAGCTATCTTCAGATTACCTTAAGAACTCCTTTTCCCCTATTCTTCTTCAAATGCTTTATCTCTTACGAGACGTATCGATCTTTCTCCTATGCCTCTGTTGCGCGTTTAAAGTGCCACAGACATAGAGGACCTACAGCTCAACGTGGGCTCCGAACCATGAGAAGTGTAAACACTTCTACTTCAGAAAAAATTTAATAGGTAGAATATCTCGCTGGTTTGCCATTGCCTTGCTAGGGGGAACAACCGTTAAAAATCCAATGTTCGTAGTGAGAATTGAACCCAGGACCTTCAGCTTAGAACCTCCAGCCCACGGCCGCTCCTATGAATTGTCCCAAATACCGGGTGTTTCATGTACGTATACACATAGACATTTGTAGAAAACATTTCATTCCATTTCTGTGGGTTGAAAACATGCAATTCCGTTAAATGTTCATAAGAACTGGGAGCATGGGTAAAAATAAGGTAACTAGGTAGAGTGAAAGGGGTTTTATTGTTAACGGTAAATAAACGATGTAATTCTATCTCGACGAGTGAACAATTCCTCGTACAGAATTCTGTAAGTGTTATTTCTGTAGAAGTATATAGGTGCAATCTTCAGCCTTGTGATACATCGCTATTACAAGTGTTTACTCCAGGACAAGTCTTTTTCTAAGTAGTGAGTTATGGGATCAGTTTTTAAAGTGAAATTACTCGGTTTACTAGCTGGAGTTTATACATATAGCGTTTGTCGTGGTGGTCTTGCTGGCTGATTGATTTATCGAGTGTGTGATACAATTATATTCTATAATTAACTCTTTTATCCTACGTACTGCATTGCTTCTTCTTTTTCTGGTCTTTACAATAAATGCAGGAAATTCGAATAGCTTTCCGTGCTTCTTATGTTAATTAACTTGAAACTAGGAAAGGTAATGTTAGTATTTATGTTGCGTAGATCAATTTATAATGTATTAGGTATTAGATTTTTGAAAAATACATAATTATTTATTAAAACACACTTGTAGAACGAAGAACAACATATATAGTAACAGGAATTTCAAGTATTTTTAATTTTTAACACTGCAACCGACTTTTCACTGCATTTCTATTCCAGACTTTCGTTTTGACTGACCGCATCTTAACTCAGTATGTTAACAAGGCTTTTTGTATTTAATTTAATTAATAATATAACCATTTCGTTACCCAAATTAGGTAATTGTAGCTAGAAAACGCGAACTCCGTAACGGAAACGTCAATATTCTCAATTGTAAACGTGATCTCCCTGCAAACAGTTTTTAATAGTAGCCATAACAGGTTTTATACACAGTTACTAACAAAGTGTATATCACAGCGGAACGTGACAAAAAAATATACAGCAATGTTCGCAATTGGTTTTATAGTATAGCAACAACTTCTACGACAAAAAAGGCTTGCTATTCGTGCTAATAATGTTGCTCTACTCTGAATTATTTTCAGAGGCATTGCTATTAGCCATTTATTCTTGGAAGTTTATAATTATATCGCAAAAATGGCAATGTTTTAAGTTAAATCAAATTAGAAATTGAAATATAATTCAATATTCGGAAGTAAATTAAAAATAGTATTGAAGGTCCCATAATTGCTTATAACATCTGGATCTTCACCCTTTGATGTAGAAGTTAAAATATCAGTGTCAATATTAATAAATATATTTTGATTGTGCAAATTTTCTCGCATCGCTATTGTGATCAATCACCACCCCTATTCACCTGACCTAATACCAGTTTTCCTCTTTCTAGTCCTCAAAGGGAAACAATTTCAGGACGCATCAGATATTAAGAAAATGTAACTACCAAAAAAACTATCGAGAAACTCTAACAAGAGAAAACCTAGTGAAGAGACTATTAAACCTGACAGAAACCTCAAAACTCTTCACTGAATAGGCTACATGATGAGCGACAAAATAAGCTTTAACTGCGTTGTGGAATTGTAGCCATATCTCGTCATTCACGCACAAAAAACCGCCGAATTTAAAGAAGTTCCTTCGGACACCTTCGTCGACTGTTTTCAATATTTTAGAATGTTGCCAAATAAATGCAAATTTTACATAAATATCAAATATTTTTAGTGTAGGAAATTTCATTTCTTTTTATTGAGTCAGTCCAGGAATTGAATTGTCAAATTAAATTATTAAAATTGAAAATAATTTAATTCAATAGTAGCAATCTCTTATAAAGAATCACCCAAATAATTTTAAGAATTTTAAGTTTATTAGCTACGAAGGTCTTCTGTTAATTAACAGATCAGGAAGACAAAACGTCCCGATTAAATTAATTAATATTAATTAGAGCTGATCATTTAAATTTCTAGATCCGCTTCGTCCTACAGATGCAAGGTTAAGGAATTGCGAGAAATTTAGATTTTTATAATTGCAGTTACACGTGTAACTTCCAGTAGCTGGTGGATAAACTTTATTAATTTATAGTTATAGACTACATCCGACAAACACCCAATTTAATTACGCATGAAGGTATGTGTGTTGGTTTGAAATAATACTGGTTTGGTATAACTTACTTCTGCTATTAATTCTAAAACAATTTTTTTTTGTATAATATTAGATAGGTTAGGTATTCTTTTGGATATTTTTCAGGTTATGCCATGATGCATGATGCTATGAAAACTGCGCGAGTTTAAAGCACGAGGCGGAATCAGAAATCTTGATGTATTTTATCATATTTATATTAGTTTATTTAATGTTTTGGATTAGTTTACTTCTTTGATTCTTCTTAATATACTTATACAATCTTTTTTATTTCATCATATGATAAGAAACGCCGAACGTTAAGTTTGTTTTTGTGCGTACGGCTTTAGATTACTTTATTTGAAGTAATACAGCATAATACACTCAGAACAACTACAGTTTGTATAGACAGAGCTTCAAATATATTTTACAATTTTGTTCATTTTTTACAAAGGTATATTTTGCACTACATCAAGTGCGTTACGCGAGCTGTATGTTTCTGAAATAACCCAGCTTTGGATTAGATTCCTTTTATAATACATTCCAAAATAGGTGAAAATTCTAATAGGTTCTATATCAAATACATCGTCACAATGTTTTCGAGATACTAAACGAATATTGAACTAAAACTGCCCGAGTGCGAAGCACGAGGGTGAGCCAGTGAAAACATTTTTAATCAACATGTTAGTAAGAAGATATTTAACTACAGGATCGTCCAAACAATCAGATCAATAGATTGTAGCTATTGTTTCCTAGTCGCACTTATGAAACTCGCAATTGTTACAATAATGTAAATATTAGTAATATAATACTGAGACATAAAGTACAGTCCAAAAATTAAATGCCAAACATAAAATTTAAAAAACCGCTGCTTTTGCAATTGGAACTTCCTAGTAATTTTCATATAGTAATTTTAATTTCAACTAAATTAATGATTGATGGTATATCATAATCAAACATTTCATTCTGCTTTCCCATTGAATGAGGAAGTCACGTGTTTTTTTGTAAAATGTATTTATTTTTGTTTGTATTATGATGTTGCCATGGATACTTGTTAAAAAAAGAAAAACCAATGGGAATATACCATGAATATCTCAACGTGAAAAGGCGCTCGTTTGGCGAGTCAATAAAAGTTGTGTGTTGATTATATCCTGTTTGAATAAAACTATGTTATTAACTGTTTCGGTTCAAATCAGCGTTATTTGTTAATTATTCCCTGTGTGCAAAAATGGATAAAATTGGGCAAATTAGCCGAAAATCAAGAATTTTGAATAATCTTGAATCTGAATTGTACAAATGTAGAAGAATTATTCACTACATAATTTAGAAGTACACAAAATTCATACATTCCACCATAAATAATGACCAGTTTCGCTTAAATATACTCCACGGTTAGTGTCTGTGTGTTATGCAGAATAGTGCAATATTATTAACTGTAAGTAAATTTTCAAAATGAAGATTTATGCAATTTGATATTTTTGCTATTCAAAATTTTTGTTTGTGGATTTTTCTTTCCAGATTTTTCCATTCGAGATATGTACTTTACTAATTGTATTCTAGATGTTTGTGTCAAGATTTATTTAAGGAGGGATCCTTATTAAAGGATTTATCTTTACGATTTTTAGATATGAGATTTTTGTTTAGAGATTTTTGATTAAAAATTTATGATTTGCGGTTTTTGTTTAGAAATTTGTGTTTGAAGATTTTGATATAAAGTTTTAATTTGCAATTTTTGTTTACAGATTTTGATGCGAAATTTTTGTGTAGAGGTTTTTGCTTTTCATTTTTGTTTAGAGACTCTTGTGATATTGGTGTAAGATTTTTGATTCAAGACTTTTGTTTAGCGATCCTTTATTAGAGATTTTGGTTTAAGATTTCTGTTTAGAAAATTTTGATTCTACGTTTTTGTTTAGAGAAACTTGATTAGAGATTTTAGTTTAAGTTTTCTGTTTAGAGATTTTTAATTCGAGTTTTTTGTTTAAAGATTTATGATTAGAGATTTCTGTTTCAATATTTTTATTTCACTTCCTATACATCTTTTTTCATGTTCATTACTATAGGATTAACCATATTTTGATATAATGAGTCATCGCATACCTTACTTTGTTATGAGTGCTAAAAATCCATAACTAGTTATTTTATTCTTCTCAAAACAATTTATAAGAGAAGCAGAAAATATTAATGTTTATGAACTTTGTAACATTAATAGGAATAAAATAACATCATATGTACACCTCTTATCTTTAGCATTCTAAATACTTTATACTATAACAAACATTATATCAAAAGTTAGTTGCTACGCTATTAATACACTGATGCTAATTTAATTCCTTGCGTTGCTTTGAAGAATGTTGCGTTCAGACTAAAGATTCCGAAATAACATATTATCAAATGATCCCCTCGGAAAGTGGCATTGCCTTCAAGTAGTGCACGGAGGCAAATTATTTTGCAATAAAGTATTTTAGATAGCGTCTGGCGCAAGTGCAACCCCGGGCAAATATTGTAATAATGCTAATAATTGGTCGATTACAGGGTTTTGCGATCGCTACGTCAGATCAGCGCACCTTCGATTTTCTATCTTCGTCAGTGATACATAAGTATCAATATATTTATCTTCAGTTTCTTAAGGGGTGTGTCTGTACAGTAGCCAGCCGCGGGCGCCACACGCGGGTGCACTTTTATGCAAAATACCACCAGATAGGTTCTCAATATGCGTATGCATCCTTCCATAATGTACACTTTTTAGTAAGTATGTAGCAACACCCTCATGCGATAAGGTTTTATATTTACGACTTCAAATAATAGCGTATTTTATTGATATGTTCGTCTATTCAATTTTTCTATCCATTCTAATATAAAGGAACACATTCTAAAATTTCTAAGAAGGTTAAAAAATGATATTATTTATAAATTGATTTGCTTCTAGATTCTAGTGAGTGACAATTGAAAAGCAGATTACGGAGGCAGAAACTCTTTATTGCATATAAAAAATTACTAGGATACAGAAAACCAGATAACAAATTTGATTTATTGGTATGCTTAATCACACGCACTCAATTCGAGTTAATGATTCTTATTAATACTTACGCCCATGTTCTAATGTGAATTTATACGTACTTTCGAACAATACGAAATATCGGTTTGTTCCTTATGGGATCTCAATTTATGATAAGACGCTATGAGTTAACTAACGTATCGATACCCTGTACCCAGTAAGACCACATCTCTATCTGTATCAGTACTTGACAATCAAAGTCAACTAAGCAAAGAATGAAAATCGGCGTATCGTCAGTATTTTACATTTTAAAATAGCATAATTAGTGATTGAAGCACTAAGCAGTAGGTCTGATGGAGACATCAGAGCTTATAAAAGCACTCACTTAACTGGTTCTCGATTTGATTAAACAGTTATAAAGTTATAGAGTATATTCACTTTTGGAAGGATGATCACTATGTTCCCTGTTTCCAGTTTCTTTGAGATTTCTAATTACTGGTCAAGAATTCGACAAATCCAATTAAAGTTCACAGCAGATAGAGTGAATCTGGTAATTTAACGCTGGCAGAGCCATGAAGGCTTCTTGTTCCAATTTGGGTTAAAATTTTCTAGAAAGTATATTCAGTTTTAGGAGAACGACCACTCTATTGCTCATTTCTAGATTCTTTCAGTAACGAGTGTACTTTAATAAATGATTTGGTTGCAAATTATTAATAAAGGTATCAAGATAGGGTTGAAATGTATGTTTCTTCAAAACCACAACAGAAAAAGTGTCGGTAGAGTCATGGAAGATTCTGCAAGTATTCGCTTCATTAATTCTCGATTGTCTTAAAATGTTCTAGGGAAAATAACCATTTTGTTTGCCTTTTCTAGTTCCTTGGATTTACCTTGACGTATGATTTGGTTTCGAATTACTGATGAAGGTGAAACAAGTAATTGAGCCCTGATAGAGCCATGAAGGCTCCTGAAAATTCTAATTTCAATGATTTCTACTTAAAACGTTTAAAACTGGTTATAGGAAGATCTTCAAGAGTGTCCTAATGTTATCATAGGTTTCACTACTCTACTTCCATTTCCTACTGAAATATTAGGAGCTCCTTTGAATAATAAATTTGCTATTGAAGTAATGTTGCTTAAACCTTACGCATTCCGTCAAAAATCAGTATATAGTGTGAAATTGGACATGGCATTTAGCTAGAACGAGATAGATAAGAAATATATTAATGCACAAGTGTCTACCTAATACTAAAAGGAATAGAGCAGGAACACTTTATCGGTATAAAAAGTATATTAAAAAAAGGTAATAAGATTAATTGCACCAAAACACAAAGCATAGAGTGACATGTCGAAAAAAAGAAGCCTCCATTCTAGAGCAAATTAAAATGGCTATAGCAATGATTTAATGTGCATTCTTGAGAATTATTTCGAAAAACTGTTGAAGTGCAGATTACTCTGCCTTAGCAGAAAACGCGTCAAAATTGTGGTCGACCATTTGATCGGTCATGGCCCTTTTTACAAACTCCTGCACACTATGGGGCTAGTAGATATCCCCACATGCAGGTTCTGTGGGAGACAGGAGGAATCAGCCCTCCATATTCTAACGAACTTGTTAGGGGCTCTTACATCTTAGACACAAGCTTCTAGGAGCCGGTTTACTGGAACCTGGGGACATAAGGAGTCCATCAGTAAGTTGCTAGCGTTCGGATTGGCAAAAAATTTGTACGAGGATCATCCCTAAACGTGACGGTTGCACAAAGGGCCTTCTTGCCCTGAGTGAATGAATGTATAGATTACTATGATGATGGCCAGCATCCGGAACAACGTATGAAGTACTAGAAAAAGGAAAAAGGAGGTATAACGAAGTTGAAAGAGTTATGGATGTGCAGAAAATTAAATTTATCGTATCTAGTCATAAAATACCTACTGGTATGACAGTGATGACAATAATCTGATTTTCTATCGAACTATTCACTAGTTATATTAGGGCCTGTTTGATAATAGTTTTTAGTGACTCTCAGCCTGACGATTTAACTGGTTCGTCTATTAATTATGCTACATCTACATTAAATTTTGGGATTTACTTTGTCCCATTTGCCTGCCACATTTCCAAACAAGTTGATAGATAATAGTCAAAATTACAACAGGTTTTATTTGAGCTAATTAAGCGATGTTTTCTTCCGGGGTTCTTCACATTTTTGAATGGCAAATAGTAGATATGAGTTTTTAAACAAAACATGATGTCTTTCTATTGGGTTTCCTTCTACCTTTCGCTTTTCCTAGTATGACAACCGCTAACGGTAGGTATTTTAATCGTGATACGATAGGTTGTCTTCCATCTCTGGTTTTTCATAGCATGACTTATTCTTCAATTTACATGGAATAGCCAAAGTCAAATTTCTCTTTCTTTATTATCTTTATTACTGCGCGATTCCTACCTTATCATTACATGTGTGATTAATCCAGAAGGTCTTCTGCGTATGGTAGTATAACTACAGCTCGATTGCTTCCAAACATATAATTATGACATCTACAAGGGTCTATCTTTCTACTCAATATCGTAGGATTCTACTTTACACCACAGCAAAGAAAATATTGCGTTTAAGCACAGCTGTTTGATTTAATGGATACCTGATTAATGATCTCTTTAAATTTGTTAAATATACTTCAATTTCTTATTGCTATAGAATGATCCCATAATCGTTTTCTTGTACATGAAATCCTCTATCCTCTGTGTAGAATCGTCCTAATTACTACAATTTGTGCGGTGTTCATTGACCATTATTTGATTGGGTTGAAATGGAAACCCTACCTTCATAGTTAAAATAGTGAGTTAATGCAAGGTTAAGGGAGCTATAGTAGCGTTGCTTCTGGAAAGCTGTAAAATCCAAAACTAAATACTTAGACTATTTAACTCTTTAAGGCCTGGTAATCATTTGTTCAGACAAAAAAGTATAGATTAATTGTTCATTTAATTTATGAAACTGATATTATTTTACATATTCAAAGCTTTGCTATTTTTTAAATTCAGTAATGAGAAACGTAGCACACTTACGCTCTAAGGAAGTTATACTTGTAGTGGATTTTTTGGCTTGCTATATATTTCCTGCATCACATGCATTGATTATTGCAATTACCATTCCTTAAAAATCAACTTTCCAAGGTATTTATTTTCGATTTATATATCCGAGATAATTAATTAGGGTATTACAATATTTTCAGTTCCGAAAGTAGATTTTTGATCATAAATTTTCCAACTAAAAGTTAAGGGACGAACGTACACAAAAACATGTACAATGTATACGCATGGTTACTACAGCACGCAGACGGATCATTTTCATAACTGGTTTTGTTTGCAGTCAAAAATGCAGGAAGGATCGCTTTCCATTTCAGTTCTCAGTCAATAAACAAAGAGCTCTTTAATATCACCATATTTTATATGACATCAATGGCCTAACATAGTTTGCATACAAATAAAAGTATTACTCTGAACCTTATATGTAATATTTTATACATCATCCTACTGAAACTGTAAAATGTTACTGCCATTCTGGGTTTAAACAATATCGTATGTAAATTATTTACAATTTATAATTGTTATAAGCCATTCGGACGGCTCTCGGAGGAGTTAATTTTGATGGATGAAGTGACTCTGTTAAAAAATTTAATTAGCTAAAAGTAGTAGCCTTGATCTTGATTGTCCTGGAAAACTGTTCGTTTGGCGCTATCAAACGGCGCCCGCCTGATTCTAAGTCGCTGGTACTTGTTATAATTATTAATTTTAATGCCAATTTAAAGTGTTGCGAATGAAAAGACACTAATTAACATCAACAGCATTCTTCAGTAATTTGTAATAAAATTAAAAATACTGTAATCGGAAAGTTGATTGGCTCTATTAAATTTTTATGCCAGTGAAATATTATCAATCACTCCAACGCATTCTTCTGTTGAGGACCGCCTATGAGTGGTGACACCTCTAATGGTTTCCTGTATGCTAATAACTTGTAATGACCCACCGGCTGAATACCCGTACCAATTCAAATTTAGATAACAGAAAAATTTGGCAAGAAATCGAGGCTGTCATCGCCGACGTAGCAAGCGATTTGTATTTTAAACACGAACAATGAACCACACACTGTTTTTCTACGATAAGTGTAGTTTTCTTTGGTACATAACAAGGAACATATCTAGCAAGCAACCTCTTTCGCCGAACTAATGCAACCATCTTATTAGAAGAGCCAGACTTTCTTCATTTTAACTGTAATTTATTTCAACTTATTACATGCATGACTAAGATCGATAATATAACAAAATTTTATATTCCTTCAACATGTAATAGAAAAGGTCAATAACATGTTGAAGTTTTGGAATTTCATGCATATTTTTGTAGCCAGTTGTAATTATGCGAAACGATAAATGGAAATCATTCAACATTTCTGTAATGAAATTGTAGAGTTCAGATAAATCTATTACAGGGAAAAATCTACTTGTTAAAAATCAGCTGATCATTTAATCACTTTTAATTGTTCTTTTGTTTACGTCACTTTAAACAAACGTATGATTGACAAATAATTATCTTCCTAGTGTTATTACATTTTTTATATAATTTACAAGTACATTCTTAATTAAGGTTAATGCCATTATCAACATTTTTGTTTAACGCTGTTATCAATCTAATTTGAAAGTAATTGGCGTGACCTGGTGTAAACGGCTTATTTGACTGAAAAACAATGTCTTGCGTTTAGTTGCTGTTCATATCAAATAATGCCATTTGTAATTGTGTTTTAAAAAGGTATCTGTGGAAGTAATGCGGTCTTGTTTAAACAATCTAAACGTACTGCTACCTATTAATAATAACGTAAATAACTGTATATTATACCTTAACAGAACTAAAAATAACAAGAATAATATTTGAAGTAGGGAGCTTATAATTTACATTTGTCTTAAACAATAAGATTATTTTTGTGGTGTAGTATCAACAAATATAGGAATTTACGGCACAGTCTCACAATAATTCCAGTAGTTTAAGCGGTAACGTGACAAGTTGTAGTGGCAAACAATGAAGCATTTTCTGAAAATATGTGGCTGCAAGAACTTATTCCAATATCTAGCAGCATTGACAGGTAATCTATGGCAAACGAACGCATCGATTGTTTCACAATTTATGTTTCAGGATCCTTCTCTGTCATTACATCCGGAATAAACTTAGGATGGACTTCTCCATATTTACCATCGATCCTAAATGGAACTAACCCTGAGATAACGATGACTAGCGATGAAGGGTCTTGGTGTGCTGTAATGCCGCTTGTAGGTGCACCAGTGGGAGCCCTTTTTACCGCTCTATTTGTCGACAGAATTGGACGGAAAAATGTAACACTGACTATGGCGCCTATAGCTTTTCTTATGTTTGTATTGCTGGCGTACGCTAGAACAAGTTTTCTCATTTGCTTGGCAAGATTTATAATAGGAAGCGTGGAAGGCGGCTTATATACTTCATTGCCCATATATTTGGGTGAAATATCTATTCCTTCGGTAAGGGGTATTTTAACGGCAAGCATCTCCCTTGCCACAATACTAGGAACGCTGTTCATTAACGTACTTGGATTTCGCTATTCCATATTCGTTTCTTCCCTTATCTGCTCATTGGTACCAGTGATACATTTCGTGACGTTCATGTGGATGCCAGAATCACCATACTATTTCATAAAAAGAAAAAGATTTGAGGACGCTCGAAAAAGCTTGAAGATTCTACGAGGAACAGCTGATGTAGAAAAAGAGCTGCAATCCCTATGCGAAGCCGTAGCAAGACAAGAATCTAATGCAAAACCAAGGATGACTGATTTGTTCACAGTGAAAAGCAATAGACGAGCGGTTACTATATTCGTGATTTTAAATTTAACCAAGAAGTTTAGCGGAAAGAACCCGTTTTTATTTTATACCACAATGATATTCCAGGCAGCTGAGGGTAGTCTGGATCCTCAATTATCGGTTATAATTTATATTTCAGTAGAAGTATTAGCCACTGTTGCAGCTTTCTTTATTGTGTATCGCGTTGGGAGAAGACCTCTCATATTGTTTTCCACCATCGGATGTGCCATTGCTTTGGGTTTTGTTGGTGCCTACTTCTTTTTAAAGGATCAAAATGTTTCGTTCATAGCCGACATTGGATGGTTACCAATTACAGCCCTTACTGCCTACAATATATGCTACAGCTTCGGGCTCGAATTCGCCCCAACAATCTTTCTTGGGGAGCTTTTCCCTACGAACGTAAAGGCGGTCGCTCTGGGAATGGCCGACACTTTTTCTGTGCTAAGTGGAACAGTCGCCTCGAAACTATTTCAAATTACCAAAGATAATCAAGGAATATTTTTGCCGTTTTGGATTTTCTCCGGAGGCTGTATGCTAGGAGTGTTATTTATAGCAAAGTACATTCCTGAAACTAAAAACAAAACCTTGGAGGAAATACAGTTGTACTTAATTAAGAAGACCGCGAAATAAAGCCCTTAATATTGTATTAAAATAACTGTAGCTGTCAAGCTAACTAGCAGCAGTTTACGGCGATTTAAAGAACTAGTTGTAGCGGAAGTAGTATCAAAATAATTGATACTAGTTCGATTACATTTACATTGTACGGCAACATAACACCTATTTATTTAAAATGTCTCTAATAATGAATTAAAAATTGTATTGATTCATATCATTAAGACTATCTTCAAAGACGTTTGTACTAAATTTTAATTCCAATCGAACTCTGTTACTGAATAATGCATATTGTGTGTTGTTTACCAAATTATTCATCTTTAAGAGACTTCTTTGAATCTAGGAAGTACGTGTCAAAAATAGTTATACAGAATACCATACAATACCGTTTAAAACTT
Source organism: Limonius californicus (assembly GCA_014611495.1). Classification (NCBI taxonomy): domain Eukaryota; kingdom Metazoa; phylum Arthropoda; class Insecta; order Coleoptera; family Elateridae; genus Limonius; species Limonius californicus. The sequence goes on along the minus strand of JABXWE010040621.1, from coordinate 2,854 downwards.
TAAAAGCTGTAAGTGTATTTAAATTTTTGTGTCTATTTAAGAATTCTATTTCTTCTGAACTTGAATTGTTTTAAATTCAATTTGTATAGTAATAAAAACCAAGAATACATATCTAACTGAATGACATTAAATTTAAGATAACTATTTCGGGTATTCAGAAGACAATAAAACTATGCTAAAAGCCTTGGAAATAGCTTACAACGGGTTGATAAAAACGGAATATTTAAATTTAAAATATGGAAAGAGACCATAACAAAGTTTATTGAAGTTTATGAGATAAGAAGGTGACAGGAACATTGCAATAAAATTTGAAGAAATACAGTTAATAGATTCGGTTTAAACTGTTCTATACTCCGAAGCCAATTTTACGATGATACCTGCTTATTTGGTGCTTCGATTTTAAGTTTTCTTTGACGTAGACAATTTGTAAATAACACATGGCCATAAAATGTTCCTTAATGAAAATTATAAGTAAGCAATACATTATAAAGATATGATACTGTAAATTAACGTTTTAACTTCGGTCACATCACCTTTTGACATCCTGTTAAGGTGAGGTTTAGCGGTCAGACATTAATGTCACTTCAAGTAAACATGTTGCTTCAATGTCAGCCCTAACCAACATGAGTTTATGCGCAACTTGCATTTAAATACATTTCATTCATATGCAACAAGTGCCAATATACCGCATTCAATTGATGGGTATCATCAAGGCTGTTTTGTTAAGTGGGCATATGAAGACAAATATTATACCGACAACACATTTTAATTTGCTTCGTTAGCACTGAAACGAATGCTATTTTTTGTATAAACCACTGTATAAACAGTTCAAACACGTCAAAATCTAATATAGCGAACATATCTATTGAATACCCATCCAATCATCTTTCATAAATTAATGTTATCTTCTGTTTTGTTGTATGGAACATGTCGGAAGTCATACACCCATTAGTTTTTATTAGAAGAGCTAAAGCGGTGGAGTACGAGTTTTTCTAAAAGGACACTGTTGAATACCTTACAACTTGGAGGATTGATATCGCTTGACTTTCTGAAAAACGTCTGTTTTATGTAGTACTTATGTAGTACCCCAATATGGAAATTTTGCACCCATGACTAAAATCAAGGGCGTATCCAGCTCGAAGCGGAACGAGAGGCAGCTTTCTAAATCTAACTTCTTTCATGGGGGAAGGAGGTCCATGGGGAAAGGAGGTCCATGGAGGATGGGGCATGCAATAGTACACAATCACAAATAAAATTAATAAAATTAATTTTTTAACAGTAGTTTGCGTCGTGAAATGACATGAGATTGTTCTAGAAAGCTATACATCCATCGGTGAGAAGTCATAAGGCCTGCAATCTGTACGTATATAATATCCGTACAGGTTGTAGTTCTTATGACTTTTATCAGATGGCGCGAGGGTCTCTACTTCGTAATTAGTTTCTTTCAAAATGTTGACATAGACAACAAGCAATCTATTAATCAATTTTTCAGATATTTGTAGTTAAATTTTTCCTACTTTATTTTAAATTTTTTTCACTTTGGAAGGGGGCAGCCGCCTCCCTTACCCCTTGCCCCTCTCTGGATTCGCCCTTGACGAAAATAAAGTATTGCGATCTTAATATAATTAATATTTAGATACGTTAAAACATAGATAATCCAAAATAATACAGTACTGTTGACAATTATGTTATATCTATTTGCATAAAACCTATACAAGGTTTCTTAGGCAACTAAAGTATCGACATAGCATACGAACAATTGTATCTCACTAATTAGAGAAGCGATATTCATCGCTTTTTTTTGCAAAATATACATTTTATACAGCACTTAATTATGTAAAGCTCCAATAAAGAAATTTTGTACCCAAGACTAAAATTTAAATGTAGCAATCTTAGAATAAATAATACAGTATTGCTGACATTTATGTCATATGTGGTTGTCTAAAATCTATACGCGGTTCGCTAGGCAACTTAAGTATGCATGGGTAATTATATGTTACTAATTAGAACATCCATATTTGTCCCCTTAAAAAAAAAGGCTATTTCATATAGTATTATGCGGTGCCCCAACGAAGAAGTCTGGTTCCTAGGGCCAAAATTATAGACAGCGAACTTTGTATAAGTAAATTTAGGTACGTTTAAACATAGATAATCCAAAGTAACACAGTACTGCTGACAATTATGTTGTATGTAGTTGTATTAAACCTATACAGGGTTTCTCAGGAAACTGAAGTATGGACATAATGCATGGGTAATTGTTTTTTATACATACCTTAGCTACGAATAAGAACCGTATTTTCTTTTCATTTATATAGATTTGGTTTCTTTTAAAATATAATAATTATTATCTATGTGCATAAACGATACCAACTATAGCCAGGTGTAGTAATGCAATGTACATTCTCATCCTGGGCTCATAGAAGCTGGAAAATACAATTTTACCTACGTTTGCGGATAGTTAATTTCCCTGGGAAACACTTTATGTATTGTAAAACATACTATTTAGTACATTTTGGACATATTTTATGCATCTTACTTTTCGGGATCTCCGGTTCCCTTGGAAGCCCTGTATAGGACTTTATAACTGATTAAAACCAAAATAAACTATTTATTCTTGCTCATGATTTTATTTGCATAACTACTTATGTAGTAGTATATTATATATATATATATTAATAAATAATTGATATATAAATTTAAAAGATTTAAGTTTTTATTTTGAGCTCATACTATGGGTAAAAAACAATATCGAAAATACTATTAAATGAAATTAAAATGCAACTTCTTTGTATTCGCAGTTTGGGAAGAAAATGTGATACACTTACTTTATTTTTAATATCTATACTAGGGGGTT